>JAVTVY010032849.1:0-13883 GCA_036873755.1 Hanleya hanleyi
GTCCAGTAACTGCTGGGACGGTGGGGGAATTGGTCTTGAAGGAGATCAGTGACAATGACATATCTGCCGGCCTCAGTCTGTCCAAAATAATAGCAGGAGACATGACTTGTCCTGTCAACACCCCTATTGAAGTGTTGGTTTCACGCAAAGCGACTGATATTGTCGCTTGGTTGAAGGAAACGTCCACGACTGACACTGAGAATGAACAGGGAAGACCCTTGACAGCGTTAAACGCATTAATGATGGCATCCAAAGCATACAACAGACTTCCAGCTCGAAGGTAAGCGCAAATTACAACAACAACATCATGTTACGGCCTGCTTTCTCGACTCGATTGTTGTGTCAACGGCATCGTGACAGAGATGGCCATTTAAAAAAAGTCGTAATATCTCAAGTTGGCTCAATAAAATGGAAATTTGAAAGTTGATAGATGCTTTCCTTATTAAAGGGCTTCCAAAAATTGAAAAAAAAGTTTATTCGAAATTCAGCACTACGGAAATGTTCCCCCCTGGAACAGGTTGGGGAAAATACCTTGATCGAGGTATTATACCTTGATCGGGGTATTATACCTTGGTCGACGTATTAGCCTATACCTCGATTGGGGTATAGGGCTATCTCAACTTCAGTTTTTATATATTTGTGGAAAATGTGGACATTCACACATATGCCAGACTGCATGAATCTTTCCACAGCATCCATTGTTTCGTTATTCCATGATTTTCACAGCAACGTATTGCTTCGTTTTATGCGACTAATCATTCAAATTAGCCACTTCAATATTTCAAAAATGTAACATGGCTTCAAATGACATATTCGGTGAAATTTATTCTGTAAATGAAAATAGCATGGGGTGGCATACTTCCATGTCAAGGTCATGCGCAAATTGCAGGATTTGAGAGGCAATGCCTAGTTAATAAATCAAGTTTAACTGACAGATACATAATCTAAACTGCTAGCATGTGCACATAACCAACAGACCCTGCCATGTGTACGCATGCTAGGAGATTGTGCATTGCATGAGACAATTTAATGTAATTTATTCATCAGTCAGTGCATCTACATTCATGCAACATGGATATATGACTTTGAGATGGAAGTATGCCATCACATGCCATTTTCATTTACATAATAAATTTCACCGAATATGTCATTTGAAGCCAGGTTTCATTTTTGAAATATTAGAGTGGCTAATTTGACGGATTAGTCGCATAAAACAAAGCAATAAGTTGCTGTAAAAATCGTGGAACAATGAAGCCATAGATGTTGTTGAAAGATCCATACAGTCCAGGGTATGTGTGGATGTCCACATTTTCCATAAATTGACAAAAACTGAAGTTGACATAGCCCTATACCCCAATCGAGGTATAGGCCTATACCTCGATCAAGGTATAATACCCCGATATTGTATAATACCTCGATCAAGGTATTTTCCCCAACCTGTGGAAAACTTCCCCCAGGAAATATTCCCCCCCCCCCTCCCTCCTGGTAAACTCCAAACCCCCTCCGGATTTTTTCCCCTTGACCTGATTGTTGACTCAAATTGCAGGGCGAAGGGCACAGCATTTGCAAGCCTTTCTGCATGTATATATTTTGTTTTCAGATCTGATAGGTTGGCAACTGACCGGGTTTACAACCAATTACTGGACAAATTGGAGAGTATGAATGTAGGTTTCTTGCCAAGCCAAGTGGGTACAATTGGAGTGAAGGTGCTGTCTACCATCACCAATGTTCTATGGTATCTTGATTGCCACCACAAAGATTTCCATGAGAGAGGGATGCCCATACCTGATCTTTTCTCAGACTTCCAGGATTTCTTCAACTATCAGGCTAGCCATAAAGCTAAACCAAAAGTTAGTATATATTTATAAGAATAACAATAAAACTACATGTACTTGGGCGATCTCCTCAAGTTAAAAATTTAAATAAACCAAAATGAAGACAGTTTGTCGAAAGATGATACTATTGCTATGCCATTTTCACCTCTCACTCCTTCTAAATTAATGATAAATATTATAATATTAAAAAATTTATATTTGTAAAATGAATTGATTGAGCAATACCTGGCATAAATATAGCTGGACTATATTATACTCTTTTCATACCTTTTGTAGCTCGGATGTGAAAAACTGAAGAATTACGTAGACCAGCTGGCAGATTTGTTGAATTTACCATGGTTTCTCAATTCAAAATTTGAAGTGTTTCGCCAAAGTCTATCACGCCTGATGGAATCCATGAAAGGATACCACAAATTCCTGGCTGATCAGAGGGTTCGCACTGCGGCTAGTCACAGGAGTCCACAGCCTGTCCGATCACTGATGGACACTTCTGTGTACAGACTTGTTCATGCCTTCACTGGAAGTGTTTTACCACAGTATCTGGATGTGTATAATGCTCTGCAACCAATGAGCGATTTTGAGCCGCTGAGTTCCATTGAGTTTGAACCCACAGATAGGTACGAACGGCGAGCCTGGTTTGAGAAACTGCAGCTGCCACTCACTCTTGCTGTATATACTTTCCATCGGGGAAATTTCCTGGGAAATCTGACGTTCTTCTGGAAAATACCAGATGATGATGACGGTTCAGATGAGCTGCAGCAGCAGACGATATTAGCAAGCAACAAGTGTTTAGAGCAGCTTCCTTTCTATTCTTCTCGCGCTATGAGAAAGGAATTTACAACCCGTTATCATCTGAAACTTGGGGTTCAGTCAGCCTGCCTTCGTGAAATGTTCAGATTCCTGACGAATGATGAATCCTCGCCCGAGACGAGTCAACAAAAGGACGTGGATGACAGAGTGTTGACGTACATCTTGGACGCGGATGATCCAGATTTGATCTGGGACCTGAGAAAACTCAACGGTCGCCCCAAAGACCCAAAATTTGATCCATTTTGGGGTGAACTACAGAATTACTTAGATGAGGTATCTGCAGTTGACGAGCGTCGTCATGGAACAACCCTTCATATGCCCTTTGCCATTTCTGTTGAAGATCTCCGCCATCTGATGTTGGAGCGTTTGCCACCAGGAACCCCAGCACCGTCTGTGTCTTGGATACACATGAACTTCCAACCGACCAATCCATATGTCAGCACAGCATACAGATACACAGGGCGTTTTGACGTAAAATTATCCGTGCAACAGAGGCTCCTACGTGCGGAGCATGAAGATTCGAAGTACTGCGCAGTTCTGTACAAGATGCAGAGATGTATGGCAGTCAAATATAAAGAATCTACAGATATGTTATGTCTGGATGACAAGGCGATTGTCCCAGTAGGTGAACCCGATCTTCCAGTATCTACGGGTGTGAGAATTCAACATGCTTCTCTACGACCGGCAGCAATGACGTTGGCTGCATTGGACCATGATTTTCATCTGTTTGGTATTGTTCCCTCTGTGGCACTGATGGTTGAGATCCCAGATTCGGAAAATGATTCCTTCTACAGAGGACAGGCCCACGTTGTCCTGAAGGACAAAGTTCTGCAACCATAAATTCATTTCGACACGCAATAGAGCTAGCATCAATTCTCCGCTCCGCAGATTACTTCACAGATGAAACCACGGCGAGAAAACCAATCTTGATGCTGTACACTGATGGAGGGCCGGACCATCGGACGACCTACATATCGGTCAAATTGGCCGCACTGGTGTTGTTCATTGCTCTCGACCTGGATATGTATATTCATTGCAGAACAGCACCATCTCAAAGTTACAGAAATCCAGCCGAGAGAGTGATGTCCACTCTCAATTTGGGCCTGCAGAATGTGGCTCTGCAACGGGGAACCATAGAAAACGTGAACTTCGAAAGAAGGGTGAAGAATCTATCTACGATGAAAAAACTACGAGCCGTCGGAAAAACTCAGCCACAATTTGGTGATGCCCTGAAACAGTCTATCGCACCAGTGCTTGCTCTGTTGAAGGGAAGGTTTCAGCGACTGAAATATGCAGGGAGTCAACTATTACTGCATGAGCCATCCGCCAGCGAGAACATCGCAGAAATTTGTGACGCTATGCTCCAGCTTCTTGACGAGGATATTGGAGAAGTTGCATCAGGCGCAGTTAAAAAACCAACACAGAAGCTACAGGCATTCATCACGGCCCACTGTCAGGAAAGACAGTATAGTTTCCAGGTAAAATTATTCTTTTCAAATGTACAGGTCGTATATAGACAAAAAAATGAAAATGGTACAAAATCAGCTATAAATGCTCTTACTTTGTCATGACAAGGATAATTGTGCTAGGATACATGTAGGGTGTCCACAAGGTTAAAAATGGTTTTCTTACAGATGTCCAAACGACATACTGGTTGCTTAATCCAATCAAGTAGATCATGATGATGAAGGCAGATGTATATCTTCTATTTGTGTATTTTTAATCGCATGAATTTCACCATTGATATTTCACAGATTAAGAAGTGCAGCAAGGCCCAGATTGCCAGCTGTGGTTACTGCTTCCTCAACCCACCCAGAATGGGAGAGCAGTTCGAGGAGGTCCACTTCTTACCAGACCCGGTTCCAGATGGAGACCGCTATAAGAAGTTCAATGACGTGTACGGCACACCGACAACGGGGGAACATCGACCGTCTTTGTTGAAAAAACCAAAGAAATCTGAGATTGACGTGAAGAACAAGAATCTTCTTGTGGCAGGTATTGGAAACGTACCCAGGGTGCGAATATACCCTGAACACCTGGTGACCCAAAGCAGGTTGCCCAAAAGGATATTTTTCATATATAGTTTATGCAGTTGCTCAAGTTAAAGTTGTTGCCTGGTAGAATTTTAGAGGCAACCAAGCAAAGAGCAATTTAGCGCCCTGGGAACTTCTGATTGCATGTATGGGATTAACGCATAGTAGCATGTGTGTTTGCAAAAGATTTCCTGAAAATAATTCTAGCTGCATACAAAACTCGTATCCACATGATAGATATACCAAGTCAATTTTAGAATAGATCAGTGTACAGTTTATCAATCATAGATCATGATACCGGCATTGTATCTGCTTTACATGGATCTATATTGACAGAATTCAAATTAAATGTATGTTTTAATGTCTTTCCAGCGAAAATTCGAGGGTACATATTCTGCTCCGAGTGTGGTAAACGACGAGTGGTGTACTGTTCCTGTAAGCTGAACCATAGACAGGAACAACAAATCCAGAATGTGCAAGATGAGATGATATTCACTTGTGGGGCAGCACTGTTGCCCCCTACAGCACCCATGTACAGTGTGCTGGTTGTCCGAGAAGGCCAGACATGTTCATCTCCAATGGAAATCACCTATTTCTCTGGTAAGATGAGCTTTCAGTTTTCCAGGTTCAGACTTTTTCAGGTTCTGTTTGATGTGATACAAGAATGACAATTTGAAATGTGTCCGAACAGTTTAATATTTGTGCAGCAAGTACATGTACAGAGTTGACTGTGCTCTAAATTTTCCCACGTCTTTTCTGAATATTCTCTTTCCTGTCTTTCAGGTGTTACACAGACATTCGAGAAAGTTTGTTTCCACTGTGGTGAATCCGATTTGGAAGAGCTGGATGAACAGGCCATGGAAGCTGCAAAGAAGAATTTTGCAGTGGTTCGACCCATATGCAAGAATTGCACATCCCAGGGATTGCAACCCTCTACCAGAAATGCGAACTGTGTAAAACGACAGAAAACCAAATAAGCTGCTATTCTCTTTAATCATTCTTGTGATATATAAAGATCTTGTATCCCGAACCAGCAGTCACAATTTATGTTGAAGCTCTGTGGTGTAAGAAATGATTTTATCTTTTCAAGAAAACCGATATGCCAATAGGGTTAGATCTTATGACCCCATTGCAGTAAATCTCCAGCATTGATATGATTTTTAACATAGCATTGTGACCTCATTGAAGTGATTGTACAGATAATAAATGTGATGTCTAGTCATTCCGCCCCAGCATTGATGCTAAGATTTTTACCTTGTGGCCTCATTGAAGGGAATATTGTGCAGATATAAATGTGATTTCTAGTCATTCTCCTAGAATATTCACAGTTTTGATTTTTAACATGTGACCTCATCGAAGTGATTGTGCAGAGACTATAAATGTGATGTCTAGTCATTCCGTCCCAGCATTGATGCTAAGATTTTTACCTCGTGGCCTCATTGAAGGGAATATTGTGCAGATATAAATGTGATTTCTAGTTATTCTCCTAGAGTATTCACAGTTTTGATTTTTAACATGTGACCTCATCGAAGTGATTGTGCAGAGACTATAAATGTGATGTTTTGTCATTCCGCCCCAGCATTGGTGCTATGATTTTTACCTTGTGACCTCATTGAAGGGAATATTGTGCAGATGTGATTTCTAGTCATTCTCCTATAGTATTGATGTTTTGATTTTTAACATGTGACCTCATTGAAGTGATTGTACAGAGACTATAAATGTGATGTCTAGTCATTCCACCCCAGCATTGGTGCTATGATTTTAACCTTGTGACCTCATTGAAGGGGATATTGTGCAGATATAAATGTGATTTCTAGTCATTCTCCTAGAGTATTCACAGTTTTGATTTTTAACATGTGACCTCATTGAAGTGATTGTGCAGAGACTATAAATGTGATGTCTAGTCATTCCGCCCCAGCATTGATTTGTTCAGATTTCGGGACCTACAGTTCTATTGGAATTTACATTATTATTCTGATCACGCCTTGTAATCTCCGGTATTCAGTTTGCTACCTGTACTCCAATACTTTTGTATACATGGATCAGTATGGATATTAATATAGATGACAGCCAAGATACCATGAACGTTCAGAGAATGAATACTAGTAGTTGGTAAATCAAGTGTGTGAGTAATACGGAAACAATAAAATAAGCTTTTATTATTACATGTACAAGATGGTGTTTTTGTCATTGATCTTTTGGTAAATGTCTTGTAATTATTACACTGGCTATTACCTGGATTTGACATATCATTTTTTTTTTTACCGGCCTCTCCTGTCTAAGAAGTTTGTCAGAAAGTAAAAATAAATAAAGTGTGGAGGCTTGATTTTATTTTTATTTTTTTTCCATCCTCCGCCTTGACATTTTTGCCAGAAAAATCCGTAAACCAATTAATAAAAAAAAAAAGGCCTCATGGTGCTAATATTCAACTCATCATGCACCACCCTAGGGCAGATGTCCCCACCCCTGGGCAACCAAATGTTAAAGTTATGTAGTATATTATCCCCATATTTCCTGCACCAAGCCCCTTCCTCGATATATTTTGGGAGTTTACTCCATGGTGCACTTATTCAACTATATCGTAAACTAAGCCTCGCCCGATCCATACCTTCCTATATTCCAGGAGCTTACACTACCCTCTGGAGTATGTCCCCATCCCCCGGCACCAAACCCCAACTTCTCCCAAACCTTCATATATCCAATATATCTTGGCAGAAAGTTGAAATATGTGTGTATTCTGCAATGTTGGTATAATTCTGCCAATGTTCGATGCAACCCCAAAAGGGCTTGATTCATCCTTAGGCAGAGCTCTATTTGTTTGGGGTGGTCAAATTTATTATTCAATTTTTCTCTCCAAAACTAATAATCAGTTTTGCCACAATAAAACACATTATAGCCCTTTAATCACTATAGGCCAGAAAAATGTAAAGAAATAGACAGAAAACATTTGAAGCAGAACGTTCTGGAATACCCAATGTCTGCCAATTTGAATTTACTCATCCTCTGCTCAGGGGGATGCAAATGGCCTCAAAAGTAACACACTTCTACATGTGAGTGCTCATTTTGTAGTTTGTAATACATTCCCTCCATTACAGATGATCAGTGTATGGTTTTATTTTAATTTCTCAGGTTGAAATGTTAGATCAGATGGGGGAGCGCATTATTGTTTTAAAGTTGGCCACCAATAAGTCAGGTCATCCGCATTTCAAAACAGCTGGTAAGTCCTCTCCAAATTTGGGTAAGAGTTTGTGTCATCATTATTATACACTCCATCCATCATTTAATAGTTAACACATCCACCATACCAACATCTACAATACCAGTTAATAGAACATCCATCATACTATTTCACACAAAATAGCCTTCTGTATATCTTTTGATGCATGATAATCTTTTTATATTACTCTCACCTACAGCTGATGCTAGAATAGAATTAAGTTAAAAATTTGGACACCAAATAATTTAACACACACATTAAATTCAATTACCAAACTCTGGTTATTAGCTGCTGCTTCTTTCTGCACCCATTTGTATTAAACTAAACTTTTCCATCATATTATTGTATATTTCATACTATCTTTTTTCTCCAACACAGGTAGTCAATGCCTTGTTGAGTGGTGTATAGATAATGATGAAGCCCTGGCTCCACTATTGCAGGTGGGTCTACCAAACCCTCTTACTAGTGAGTATGGTTCAATTAATTGCTCATTTCCCCACATTTTATCATGTTTATATTGTTACAAAATGAACTGAGGAATTGTCGATGAAGTTAATTGATAATTATTTGAAGCAATCAAATATCAGAGAATACATTATTTTCATAACATAACAGTTTTATAACAGGCCTGTTACAGGTAGGAATTCAGTCAAGTGCTACCAGAACCTCAGTGAAAATCTTATCCACATCAATTAAGTCGACATGGTTAAAATTGCTACATGTACTTCTAGAATAGTCATCCATAATAGATACAATTTTCCTTTACATGTGTGTCAAAGGTCTAAAATACATCTTACACAATGCATCTTTGAGTATATACCTCATAACTCCTACCTAAACCTGTCCAGCTGCATGTTCATGTCAATAATTGGTATTGGGCATGTTGGGTGGGAGGCAGAAAATACATGTAAAAAGTATACTTGTTCCTGTATCGTCGACCTTTTTGTAAAATATAAATTTATGTAATTTCAAATCAAAGAAATACAGAGGGGAATATTCTGGCAAAATCTTCATGTTTAAATATCAAGTGTTATGTTCAACATTGAGGTTTCAACATCACAATTTACAATAGTGTTGGGGCAATGAAATAACACGGCAAATATGCAAATAAACTCAAACAGTAGTGTACATGTATTCTATTTTTCTATCCTATTTAGTAGACCAGCCAAGAGATGAAAAAACACTTTTGATGGCATCGCGTGTTAAAAGCAATCATCCACGCTTAATCAACTCTACATGTTGTGGGGATTGAGATATGACCGGATGACATTCTCGCTTTTCACCTTAAAGGTCATTTTAGGCCAAATAGGTCACATTGGATCAAATCAGGATATTTTATCAGACTTTTCGTGAAAGCTTAGTAATTGAAGATTGAAGCTGGCTCAATCTTTAACACGTGATAGTTTATTCAAGTGGGCTCATTTTGAAAATATCTTCATAATCACTGGTACAAATGATCATGGGAAAATTCAATATGGTGCCCCGTAAATTTCATCCAGAACTTACTCTGAAGTAGTCAAAGTTGACCATACATATAACTACTAATTGTAACTGTTTAACAAGGCGATTCAAACTGTTATAACAAGGCGAGCTTCCTTTATATCTGAACACTCTTGGGTCATTGTGGGTCCTTAACCATCAGATTGGAATCGTGAGAAATTCAAAGTGGCAGCCATATGTAATATATGTAGTTTCGGTATCATTTACTACGCGTATGCATATCTGACAGCAAGGCATTATACGACAACTTTATGGCCACAGAAGTGACACTCCGGAAGTGAACGCCGGCTTCATCTGAGCATGTACCTGTGCTAACAAGGTCGGAAATCGGTTCTGTATACTAGTCCTAAAACCGGAAAAGAGCTCTGGAAAGTGGATATTAAGGCATTTGTGGGTAGAATGTGGTATAATGTTTTTTTTTTAACAAAATTTGGACCTGCTGATTCTGAAAATGGCGTATGCCAAGCTGTATTTGTGCATTTACATTTTACATTTCACCAGACATCTCCTTAATTCGTCATATTGTTGGGATAGAATGGCTGAGATATTTTCTGGGTATTAACGCATCAAGAAATCTAATAGTCGTGTATTTTCGTTCATTTTCCAATATGGCTGTCATATACATCCACTAAATATTGTATTTACTGATCCATCAGGAAATATGAGGATGATTCATACTGCAACATTAATAGCACAGGTGGCAGCACATATAGTTCATTGGACCACACATAAAACCTAAAATAATAAGCTAGGACAGCCTCTAGCTGCTGACATTAAACCTACCAGTACTGGTGAGAGGGGGGACAGCTTCTGGTGTGACTCTTCCTCCATTAAGAACTTACCCCTTATTTGCATTGCAGTGAACTTCACATAATCCTAGGTGTAACGGTTCACACATGGATTTGAAATGGTGGCCATGAGATGTCTTCAGAAATTTGGTTAATCGTTGATTTAGTCCTATATGTAACATTTTTCTTATCTCAAACAACATGCAATTTCTTTGATCGTATACATGTACTGATTCGCATACCGGTAACGGCTTTTATGCAGATTTGTTGAAACATATAAGGCCTCTTGCCCCAAGAATTCAAAATTATATCCCTCCTTTCATCTATCACTCACGACACCTAATTTCAGGCTGCTATTTGGGCAAACCGTGAAGCGCTTTTGCAATCTTCTACAATACTGACACATTAGTCAAATTCTACAATACTGACACATTAGTCAAATTGTGGTGGCATCAGGTCTAATAGGTCTGGCGTCGCTCACATCTCACATTACAACGCATATAAGGGAAGTGGGAAGAGGCGCCCACATACTGACAGAGCCACATGACCTCACAGTATAGTCTTCTGGTTAACTTATTCTAAAGCACATACCAAGAATCTAACGATTCGTGATATGTGTTGTATCTCAGGTACGCATTTATTGTACCTGTTCATGTGGCAACTTGGATGACATGACCACACGGCCCCTAGCACCGGCATAAGCGGTATTAGATACAAATCTAGAGATCTATGATGGAAATGCTCTGCTAACTCGTATATTGGTAATTGGTGAGCTGTGTCGCTGTGACAACTCGTACGCTGGGAATTGGTGAGCTGTATCGTCGTCAGATGAAAATGACGGCATTTAACACAGAAGACTAGTCTGTAAGGCCCGATGTCGACATAGCATCAACGATGCTAGGTCGAGATGTCGACCTAGCATCAACGATGCTAGGTCATGCTAGAAATGCACGATTTCAAGTTAACAGAGCTATGGTATCAGCCCTCCTCTTCGATCCATGAATCGAATAGCGCTTGAGTCGGTAATAGGGGATGTGTGATCGCGCCATTCTGAGCATCCATCCAAAAATGAAGCATGACTCATGATTGCACACCAGGACAATTGCGTTCCGAAATTTTAATGTTGGTTGGTGTGGTCACCTCATGAGCAGTTAAACAAATGAGTTATTCTCCGTTATAGTAATTTCTACTGATGCAACGAGAGCCTGTAAGAGTCGCCAATCATGTGGTGGTACCAGAGGCCACACAGAGGATTGTTTGTTGGTGGTTACCAGACTGACAATTCAATCTGTCTTCAGCTTTCAGCTGATAAACTCAAAAGAGTAACTATATGCATCTCTTCATGGCAAACTTCGCTGTATAATGTTGAATTTTAGTCCCTGGTTGAAAATTTTGTTTCCTTCAATGAAGAAATCATCCAGCAACTACCATATATACTTGTCTGATCATCAAATTCTGCTTAACTCTTCTAGCAAATATTAAGCCAAGGCCTCCATGGTATGGTTAGGTGACAAGCCAGTTCCTTGATAAGCTGTAATTATCGTGATCATCTGACTGCAAACAGGGACATCTGGTCAAGGGTAATATTCCTGACCATCTGACTACAAACAGCTAGGGACACCTGGTAAAAGGTAATTGTCCTGACACTCTGACTACGAACACGGGTACTCGTCTCCCTCCATTTTTATGGAATGTTGTTCATATGTTCCAAAAAGAATATCTAAAACCACTTTATCTTGCATCTGACTGGTAGACAAGCTACTTGTACAAGAGCAATACCATATATGTTAACAAATGTTTCTGTGTGTAGCTTCCGGCTTGTGACAGCCCGGTCCTGTCCAACAATCATGAGCGCCATCAGATATTTCCTTTGTTGACGGACAATTTTGTCAGTTGAGCTATAAAACTGATAAGTTTGAAGTTTCGATCATGCGGATGGGAGATTAGAACCAGATCGTGGGGGGGGGCACTACACTTACACATAGCAAGGAGATCAGAGGTGGATGTTATATTGAATTTTCACATAATGTTTTGCATCCGTAAACACGCAAATCACCTAATAAAATATTACCAACCATAATGTAGTAATTATTCTTCCTATACGAAGATATAGAAAAAATAGACGACTTATCCTTATTTGACATCTCTTGACCTTCATGACCTAAAAAATGACATTCAATGTAAAAAATGAGAATATCATCCGATCACATCTCAATCCCCACGCCATGTAGAGTTGATTAAGCATGGATGAGAGCTTTTAACAAACGATGCCGCCATCTTCTTGGTTTGGCTCCCTATTTTGGGGTCATTGCTCCCCCTAAATGTTTTTCTTGTCCCTCCAGCTAGGGAGCTGAATCGTACCACACTATACCATTGGATCAAGCTCTACGAGAAAATGTTTTAAAAATCCAAGATGGCCACGTGATGATTTTCTATTTTTTTATTTATGTGTTTTCTTCACAAAAACTGCATGATAATTTAGTAAATAATCATCTGATGTAAAATGAAATAGTTTTTGTCCCCTTTTCCTCGCAGAAAAGTAGGAATTTGAACCAAAAATGACGAAAACAACATTTTTTTCTGATACGCCACATGGCCGCCATTTTGAATTTACTCATGGTTTTCTCTTAGCTATGCAAATAGGCTCAACATGACCCCAGTATGATAAACTACAAAGCCATGGAGTGTCAGCTCTCAATTTTTTACCGATTCGAAGATAGGGCAGAAAGTTTTGGAAGGGGGCCACAATGCCCCCCCCAAGGTCTGGTAGTGTTAAAATTTCCCATAATCCATTGCATCTGTGAATATGCAAATCACCAGTAAGTAAGACCAGAAGAAAAATGAAGCAAGTTAAAAAAATCAGTCACAATCACTCTTCCTTTACGAAGATATTGCAAAAAATAGATGCTTTATCCTTATTTGACCTCTAATGACCTTTATGACCTAAAAAATGACCTTAACGGTCAAAAGTGAGAATGTCATCCGGTCACATCGTAATCTGCACACCATGTAGAGTTGATTAAGCCTGGATGACAGCTTTTAACACGCGATGCCATCAAAAAGTTTTCTAGCCATCTTTGGGTTGGGTGGCTGGTCTACTAATTTCTATGTGGGGTAATGAAATAATGAATTGAATTTGTAATCTTTTGATATCAGGTTCATCAACAGTGGAGTTCAAACCAGTTGCACTCGTTCGAGATGTCAATGTGCACCACCTCAGGAAGTACCTCACTGAACAAACTCGCCAATGTGGTATTGCAAATTATTCTCTTTCTTCTCATTATTCATATGGTAGAAGTGCACTTTAGGCTACTGTGGCGATAAATTTTGCAACATTCTTCAAATTTCAATAGCAATCTTCTCAGTTTTGGGGATAAATAACATATCCATGCCAAAGTATTTCTCCTCATATCAGTTGACATAAATATGTTATTTTTTTTTGCTTTTAAGTCTAGGCAATGATGCACATATGTGTAGGCAGCATACTTACTTAACACTTGATTGGTCAATTGCCTATTAGCTTTGGTACATTCCATTCACAATTTTCTTATGGGTAATGTATTAGGAAAAATGTTTCGCCATCTCTAATCAATATTTCTAATTGTATTATGATCAATTCTAAAGCATCTGCCTTATTTCTAGCATTGGAAGCATAGGTACATTGCTGCCCTATATAATATTGAACGATATTGTACTCTTT
>JAVTVY010032850.1:0-15270 GCA_036873755.1 Hanleya hanleyi
TTCAATCGGGAGGATCATTTACTGTGCCACGAACGCTCATTCCACGAGGGCGCAACGGAACAATGTAACGGTTGTGGTCAACTCTTCAAACGACGCAGTCAGTTGCTGCGACACCAACGGTTGATTCATGCCCCGGTACCATGGCATGTGCGACAACTTCCTACTGAAGAGGAGCCGCGGAAGATCAGACCTAGTGAAGATGAGCCCGGGGAGACGAATGCCACTGGTGATGCGATGAAGGAGAGCCCGTCTATACCCACAGTTCAGAAGAGCCTGGATATCCAGCCGGACCCCACCGTTACGGTTTCGAGTCATATGCCTGATAACATCGAACCTTTTCTGGACGAGCCCATAAATGTTCCTAGCGATCTCTTACAGGGCGCCCATCCAGTGAGTGACATCTATCGGCGCCATTGGACCATGATACGGCACTGTTTCCACCGTCGTCGCCCTATTCAAGATATCTACAACTTTCGACTGACCGACCTCGCCCGTCTACGCAGATACGTGGAAGCCATCTTCAATGACCAAGCAACGTCCTTCAAATTAAATCTGGCGTTTGGTTATGTGCTGCAGCATAAGGAGACAGATCAAGTCCGATACTTTTACCCGAGCAGTAACATCCGGGTATTTGACCAACCGCTTACCATCATTAACCGAGTGTCGCTAGAGACGATGCTGGAGAAACTGAACACCGTGGATCCCTTGGAATGGGCCCAACAACAACGCCCCAACACCAAGTGGACAGTGGACAGTGTGACCAATGTTACGTTCTTCGTGACCAAGCTGACCGATCAACCCATCGGGTGAATGTATTCACCCATGCACTGATAGATACTCAGAATGCACAAGTAACTATCTGAGGATATGTTGCCTCAACGGTATCCTGGGCTGCCCGACGATGATTAGAATAAACGGTTCGAAGCGAACATGGCCGAAGATGGAATTTTCTGAAATGAAGACTTCTGATTGGACAAGAATACATCTAACGGACAGGAACGAATATGACAGATGCAAATGGTGGCCTCAAGAATCTTCTTGAATTGTAAATATACCCAAACGCGGCTCCCCCAGCGTGGGTATGATGTAACATTGGGGAGAATAAACTATATGAAAAAAACTTCTTGTTGTTGTTGTTGTCTCATGTGTCATCCTTGTTGTTGTTGCTGTTGTTGTTGTTCTCTCTCCGGTCTATATCATAGTGTTATGTTAGAGTGTTAAAGCGTAACGACGGGCGTCGAGGGCGTCACTGCATTTCGAAGAATTAGTGACAATTCCATGGAATATCAGAGCTTCTGAGCTATTTCACCAGGGCGTTGAAGCATTAAGAATGGCTTTGGTG
Source organism: Hanleya hanleyi (assembly GCA_036873755.1). Lineage (NCBI taxonomy): Eukaryota > Metazoa > Mollusca > Polyplacophora > Lepidopleurida > Hanleyidae > Hanleya > Hanleya hanleyi. Next base: position 1,343 of record JAVTVY010032850.1, read on the forward strand.
GGCGTTGCTACAAGATGACACCTCACACGACGCATTCGCACCGCGGATGGTCCATCTCTACACCAAATAACATCCTTCACTGCTAAAAAATGCCCACTTTCGCTACTACTCGTACTGATGACGTCACCAATGACGTCACAGATGCTGTGGATATCCCTCAAATCGGAATGTACCCCCCGAGAGCTACAACATGACACCTCTCAGGACGCATTCGGACCAAGGATGGTTCCTCTCTACTCCGAATACCTTCCTTCACTGCCCCAAAATGTCCACTTTCGCTACTACTCCTACTGATGACGTCAACAATGACGTCGCAGATGCTTCGGACATGCCTCAACTCGGAATGTACACCTCGAGAGCAACAAAATGACACCTCACACGACGCATTCGGACTAAGGATAGTCCCTCTCTACACCAAACTCACCCCCACGCACCCACAAAATGTCCACTTTCGCTACTACTCGTACCGATGACGTCATCAATGACGTCACAGATGACGCGGACATCCCTCAAATCGGAATGTACACCCCGAGAACTACAAGATGACACCTTCCAGGACGCATTCGAACCGTGAATAGCCCATCTCGACCCCAAATACCTTCATGTACTGCCCGAAAATGTCCACTTTCGCTATTACTCGTACCGATGACGTCACCGATGACGTCACAGATGACGCGGACATCCCTCAAATCGGAATGTACACCCCGAGAGCAACAAAATGACACCTCACACGATGCAGTCGGACCAAGGATGGTCCCTCTCTACCCCAAACACCTTCATGTACTGCCCCAAAATGGCCACTTTACTTACTACAACCAACTGCGCATGCGCAGATTGACGCGACTTGCATTCAAAAACACGCCATTCTGACTCTACCCCACACAAGCTTCACTTTGGCACCCTCCACGACCCATTCGAACCAAGGATGGTGCCTCTCTACCCCAAACACACCCCTACATAGCACCCAAAATGCCCCCTTTCGCTACTACTCGTACTGGTGACGTCACTGATGACGTCACAGATGACGCGAACATCCCCAAATCGGGGTCTACACCCCGAGAGCTACAAAATGACACCTCCCACGACGCATTCGGACCAAGGATGGTCCCTCTCTGCACCAAATACCTTCCTTTCACTGCCCCAAAATGTCCCCTTTCGCTAGTACTCGTACTGATGACGTCACCGATGACGTCACAGGTGACGTGAACAGCCCTCAAATCGGGATCTACACCCCGAGAGCTACAAGATGACACCTTCCAGGACGCATTCGAGCCGTGAATAGCCCATCTCGACCCCAAAGACCTTCATGTACTGCCCCAGAATGGCCACTTTACTTACTACAACCAACTGCGCATGCGCAGATTAACGCGACTTGCACTTAAAAACACACCATTCTGACTCTAACCCACACAAGCTTCACTTTGACACCTTCCACGACCTATTCGAACCGTGATTAGCCCATCTCTAACCCAAACACACATCCACATACCCCCCCAAAATGCCTGATTTCTCTACTACGGCCAGACTGCGCATGCGCAGACTATTGAAAACAAACAATACACTAGTCAAGTGCTCCTGCACGAGAGCTTCAAAATAAGACCTTCACTCGACCCCATTGGACCACCAGGGACTCACCTAGACTCCAACATGTCCACCCCGTATGGCCCTATACACCCATAGCCATGCAGTATAGGCCTATGGGCCTACCCAGGCCTTGGTGACTTTTTTCAAAAATTTCACCGATTCGCTTCGCAACACTTCCAATCATGTTCTACATGACGAGACGGGAAAAACGAGACCCCACAACCCTACCGCAAATGTATAGAAGTGGGTTTCCCAGTAGGATAAACATTGAACCTATACCCCAGTATGGGAATATATATTTATATATATATGTCTATATGGGGCTTCAGTCCGATAATAGAAAAAATGTTCCAGAGCCTTCTACATGCCCACGGAATGAGTTCATGCCATAATTCCCTCAAATAATCGATCTCATATCAAGCCAATGTTCTTCAGAACAATACTATTCTACCGCTTTTTCTCGTCCAGAAGACATTTCTTGGATATAACCATACTTACTGATAATGCCAACATGATGTTGGTATATATTCAAATTCACGTTTTTGTTGTAAGGTCTCCAATAGTCAAGACCCGTATTGTTATCCCCCTGCCATTATAGAGATATCGGCTATATAATTGTTTTGTTAATTACACACTGAGTGGTATAACACAGAAAAATTGGCAATTTAGTTTCAATAGATCTTTTCAAAGTAAAGGGGTGTATCAAACTAAGACAAAATCTGCAATTGATGTAGATTTCTCGGTTATAATTCTTTGGCTAAAAATTTTAAAACTCGCCTATAATGTACCATATCTTAATGATATTTAACTTCCCGACTCTTTCAGGCGATGATATAAGACCAAATGCGTTATTATACGACACAAATTGGATAACATGTGAACAATAGAGAGTAAAACATTTATAGCATTGGCTGCAAGTCCTTGTCTAAATCACATTGACCATGTTTACCAAAACCTGCTTTGAATATATACGTTGTCTGTGTCAGGAAAGGTCTTCATCTATTGCACTTTCACGGTAGCGGAGGGAGAGACTGCCTTTCTGAGTAAATACATATCCGCGTCGTGTTTACAATAAAAAATAGACCATTCCTCGAGACGTGTTTGCTAGAGCTTTATTGGGAAGCGTGTGATAATTGATTTACTCCCTAGGGCCACATTCGTGTAAATACAACGTAGGCCTACGGGTGGTATTGATCATTGCACATCAAAAAGTTTAAGTTAGAAATGGTGTGATGTTAGAATACAATAATTGCTCCTTAGGATGCGTTGAATCCTATTTTCTCGGAAATGAGTTTGATCTATCATTGAATCAAGTTCAGACGTAACATAGTCCGGTATCGATGCTCAGTGCCCCTTTTTCCGACCCGCGCCGAAAATAGCCTCGTCCTCTACACGGCACGTGATTCAACTTCTACCTCTGGGCGACCCGGTACTCCTCCGCTGCATACGCGCCAAAAATAGCCTCGTCCTCTAGACGACCTGGTTCACCTCTCGAGCCGATGCCCCTTCGCCGGTCCGCGCTAAAAATAGCCTCGTCCTCTGAAAAATCCGGCCACCTGGTCGACCCGGTGTGACGGAAACGGTGGCCCCATGCATGTCTCAAGACACTAAGATCTGGATTTAATTGTCCTTCGGGCATTCAGGTCTGGATTTGGATGTCCTGGGACACTGGCTTCCAGGAGACGAAAGTCCTAACCTGGAACCCAGTGTCCGCCTCGATTACTACTTCCGATTTTCCATCCCGTTTACACGTGAACATGTTTACCCGGGAGTAGTATAGAAAGGGGAGTTACAGCGTTACTGATCTACTTCCGACAGGTGGCGCCAACAGATCATTTCCGTCTGACCTTTGTGAAGTCACTTCCGGTTCCGGTCATGTAACATAAAGTGACCTTTAACCCTGCGCATGATTTCCGCTATTGTGCGCGTTTCCACTATTGTGTACTTCCGATCACGTGATCGGAACCGGGAGTGACCTCGCAAAGGTCAGCCGAAAGTGGCCTGTTGGCGTCACCGGTTGTAAGTAGGTCAATTAGGTCCTAAGCTCCCCTCTCGCTGTCTCTCCCTTCTACTGAGGAGGTGAGTGAGGACGAAAATGAAATGAAAAAAACAAGATAATTTTAACACAAAATCTTGAAATTTATGCTAAGAAATAACCAGGTAAGACTGCGTCACACCTAAGGGCTTTTCCTCGTGCTTTTGCGCTTCTTTGCTTGTCCGGGGGGAGCTTGATCACTAAAATGAAGAATACAACATATTGGCGAGCACACGCTACAACAAATCAACACGAGAAATAACACGTTCTTCTGTTTCCACGAATGCAAGTCGCGATATGTAATTGTTCTATAAAGGTGTGGAAGATGCCATTCAGTGGGATAACTAGGCCACTACTTGTATTCTTTTAACGTGGGTCTTCCAAAGACTGGGTCAAATTTGCATGTTTTCTATATATCTTGGACTATTTTATGCTAACAATTCCTTGTTTAACCCTACCAGGCCTGGGGGAGGGACATTCGCCACCCCCCCCCCCCCCCTCCCTCACCAAACTTTCTGCGCAATCTCTGGAACGACAAAAACGTGAGAGCTGACACTCCGTGAATTTGTAGTTTATCATGTTGGGGTCATTTGGAGTCTATTTAAATAACCTTCCGAGCAGAGGATCACGGGTAAAATCACGGTTAATTTATCATGCATTTTTGTTTGGAAAAATTACATGAATAAAATTTTCGCAAAATTTGATCAAAAAATCGATTTGCTCTGCTGTTTAAAACGGTGTAAACGTTTCCAACAGTTTAATTTGGTTTTCGTTGGAAAAAAAATATGATAAAGTCAATTATGACGACGTTACTAGAAATGACAAAAATGTAAAGAAAATATGTGATAAACTAAAATCTGTTTGTAGAAACTAGGCGAAGTTCAAGAACATCCCCAATGAATGCAGAAAATGTGATGAAAAAAATTATCGATGTGCCCTATGGGCTACCCTTATCCAATCTTGGATGGAATAGGCAAATATACCCGGTGTTTGTCACGAATACACCATTAGTTTGCGAGCGCCTTAGGTTGAACTACCGCTAATATATACATATTCGTCATATATAAAGTCTACAAAATATATTAATTGCGGGTCACAAGGACTCGCTTTTCGCATTCCTATGTAAATGGGTTATACCAAAAAAAGAATAGTATCTCGCTCAAACAATCAAAGATAAAACTCCTAATAAACATATTCACTTTCAATGATCAAAACAACGAAATTTTGTTGGCATACTGCTACCAGAAAAATTCCCTTGAGCAGCTCGAAGTATGGAATGTTTCTCTTGCTGACTTTTCCAGGCTTCGTACTTGTCGATATTGTTGGCCAAATATCGCAGACTATCGGCAGGATCTAAGGATGACACGGGTCTGATAGTGGACAGGTGGTCAGCTTTTATACACATCTGATCAGGTACACAGAAAAAAAAATCCTTAAAAATTTAAGGAATATTCGCCGACTGTTACACCAGCGAAATATTCCTCAACATAACTAAGGAATATTCCTTACCATGTTAAGGAATTTCCTTAATATGCTACGGAATATTCCTTATTGAATTGTAAGGAATATTCCGCCGGTGTAATAGTCGGGTAATATTCCTTAAATTTTAAGACTTTTTTTTAAGTGTACTCAATATAATCCATTAATTTCGCAGATGTGCCATATATGAATGCAGTAATCTACGGTGGCTCATAAGTGACATTGATATTTTTTTAATTTTGTATTTTTTTTTTTTGCATTATCACCTAGGTGGAAATTATTCTCACCTGGGTGGAAATTATTTTCACCTGGGTGATAATATTATCACCTGGGTGGAAATTATTCTAACCTGGGTGGATATTATTATCACCTGGGTGGAAATTATTCTCACCTGGGTGGAAATTATTCTCACCTGGGTGGAAATTATTTTCACCTGGGTGATAATATTATCACCTGGGTGGAAATTATTCTCACCTGGGTGGATATTATTATCACCTGGGTGGAAATTATTTTCACCTGGGTGGAAATTATTCTCACCTGGGTGGATATTATTATCACCTGGGTGGAAATTATTCTCACCTGGGTAGAAGGAGTTCGCATGAACAACGGAGTGAACGGCGCTGGTATAGGGTGCATTCCACATCTAAATGATGTGCGGTTAAAAATAGACATGGGTTCGGGTCTTCGGCCTTAAATATATGTGAAATCTTTAAGAAAACCCCTGTAAAATTATATATTTTCCAAATGGGCACACTCATGCCATTATTCCAGGAGGCAAGTGAGCTATTGAAATTGAAAATGAAAGACGTGCAATCCATCTTAAACCTTCTTCAACTTTTCTGAAAAACTCCTTAAAATATATGAAAATGTGTCAAATTCTACCCGCAACCCAGAGAAAACGCGCGAAATGATTTTCTTTGTATGTATGTTAAAGTGTTTTAAAATGGCGAAAAATACAGGGGGTCGACCTACTCGTTTTTTGTAAAATTTTATCGCCATAAAGGATCATCATTTTCGTTTCTCGAAAAAGTGAGGATTTTGGCCTGCCTGATATTCAATTCCGGAAACGATTAACTCCGTAGTGTCGCGTAGTTGAGACCAGCAAGCAACAACCTGTAACCATCTCGGTCATCTATACGCGGTAAGACTGACCCTGGGATCGTGTGTATCCATGGTCAGCCTACTTTCGGCAATTGCAGGAGGGAATTTCCATAAAGCAATACCACGTGACTTCGTCAGCCAATCAGCTAAAGTCTACCGACGTAACGCCAACGTAACTCGCCATTTTCGAGTCATGTGATGAACTACTTGTTCAACATTTCAGATCCACCACACCTCTTGTATGATACGAAAGTTATTCATACCTATATATTTTGTAAGCTCAGGCAATATCTGTTCCAGAAGTGGTATGAATACCTGTAATTTATCAGATTTCGCGAGTCTGTTCACCGCCGGATGAAGGCCGAACAGAATCCGGTAAAACACCAGGGGCGTCGTTGGGGGGGGGGGTCGTCCGGTGCGAACGACCCGCCCCCCTTGGCCGCGCCAAAAAAAAACAGAAGCCGAAAAAGCAAAAGAAAAAACAAAAAACAAAAACAGAGAAAACAAAAACAAAATAAAAAAAGCATAAAAACATAAAATAAAAAAAGCCATAAAAATTACAGATAGAGTGCCAAGACGTGTAGTGGTGTGTAAAAGGCCCGTTTTGTTTGTGTCAACCCAGGAAGTCAAATGGAGTCCGGCATATTCTTCAATATCGATGCGGGTTTATGCGAAACAAATGTGAAAATAGAACCATAGATCTATATACATTGTGTTCAGATTTGTTTCCGAGAAAACGGGTAAAACGCATCTCCGGCAACCGGAGACCCTGGAGCTTCCGGGGCCTAGGCGGCCCCTGGACCCTCGCCTGTCAGGCTGTGACGATCGCTCATGTTAGCTTTGTGTAAATGAATCGCTATCATATTGGTTCTAATGTTCCATCATGTAAAGGTCATCGGTTTTTTATGTGTTCTTTTTATGTGATAAATATAACTAAACAGTCAAATGGATTCTCGCATGAAGTATGATTTTTCCAATATCGATGAGTGCTTATAAATGCGAAATATACGTGAAAATAGAACCATAAATCTGCATACATTACGTTCGAATTTATTTCTGGGAAAACTCTTAGAACGCGTCTCTGGAGATCTGGAATTTCGGAGCTTCCGGGGCCTAAACGGCTCGTGGACCCTCGCCTGTTGGGCTGTGAGGATTTCCTTGTTTTATCTGTGTGTGAATGAATCGTATCTGTAGGCATATTGGTTTCCCTCCCAAGAACTATAAGTCATCGTTTTAGGTTTTAAATATAACTAGAACGTCAAATGGATGAAGGCATGAGGTGCGATGTTTTCAATATCGATGCGTGCTTATAATTGCGAGAAAAAAAATCGTGAAAATAGAATCATAAATGTGGATGCAGTATGATCAGTTTTATTTCCGGAAAAACGTTCAGAACGCATCTCCGGCTATCTAGGACCCCGGAGCTTCCGGGGCCTAGGCGGCCCCTGGACCCTCGCCTAAAGTGCTATGATAATCGACCCCCATTTGAAAAATCCTAGCGACGCCCATGAACACCGGATATCGCTCCGCGATAATGGAGACACACGATTCGCAAGCCATCTTATGGATGGCGAAGTGTACGCAAATGCAGCAAGCAAATGTTATATCTTCGTTTAAAGAAATGGTTACGTCCAGCAGGTTGATACTATAGATTTCAGGGAAGAAGAATTACCATGCTGTCAAAACACAGGCGACCTTCCTTATTCTGAAATTAGGGCCATTTGTGCGAAGCCGTGACCTAGTGTGGAGTGCACCCATAGTGACAGTACGTCATGTTAATGTACATACGGGCAATCTGTGGCCAAATTGACTATAATATTAATACAATAAAATGAAAATATATAATGATTTTCACCCAGGTGAGAATAATTTCCACACAGGTGATAATAATTTCCACCCAGGTGAAAATAATTTCCACCCAGGTGATAATAATATCCACCCAGGTGAGAATAATTTCCACCCAGGTGATAATAATTTCCACCCAGGTGAAAATAATTTCCACCCAGGTGATAATAATATCCACCCAGGTGAGAATAATTTCCACCCAGGTGATAATATTATCACCCAGGTGAAAATAATTTCAACCCAGGTGAGAATAATTTCAACCCAGGTGAGAATAATTTCCACCCAGGTGATAATAATATCACCCAGGTGAAAATAATTTCCACCCATGTGATAATAATATCCACCCAGGTGAGAATAATTTCCACCCAGGTGATAATATTATCACCCAGGTGAAAATAATTTCCACCCAGGTGAGAATAATTTCCACCTAGATGATAATGCAAAAAAAAAATACAAAATTAAAAAAATGTCAATGTCACTTATGAGCCACCGTAGTAATCAGATGCTTGTAGATTTTTTTTATTGAATTTTTTATTTTGAATTTATGTTAGGTTTTATTTATTTGATTATTTATTAATGATACCAGATGCGCCCCTTTACGGTTAATGTAAAAACTTTTGGTTTAGTTTTCACCCGCATGGAAACTTTCCAGTCACTTGGGTGAAAAAGTTTTCACCTGGGTGGAAACGTTTTCACCGGGGTAAGAAGATTTTCACCTGGGTGAAAACAGGATTTCATCTGTGTTAAAACAGGTTTCCACCAGGGTGATAACGTTTGCACCCAGGTGGAAACCTTTTCACCCCGGTGAAAACGTTTGCTCCTGGGTGGAGAGGAAGGAATGAAAGAATTCCCCCCCCCCACCCAAAATGAAAAAAAATATATATATACAAAACTAAAATTAATAGCGTGTCGTATTTGGGCCACCGTAAATATGTATATTGACTTAAATACATAAAATTATTTTTTTCTAAAAAATATATATATATATTTAACAAAGATGCGACGGTATAACTTTACAAGACGTACTAAAGCTGTACATGAGAAATGCAGAAAATCAAACATTTTCAACTGACCCCGACTAGGATCGAACCCACAATCTTACCTTCTGCTGTACTGTCCACCGTCTATGCCTTTACCCACTGCACCACCGATTTGCTGGCCGAATCTCCGTTCAGAATTTCTAGTCTTTACTATTCCTTTAGTTTCATATATAGGTCAACCGGACTCTGTGGAATGCCGGACTCTGAGGACTTCCATAGCTGTGGAAGTGCCCATAGTCCGCCAGATGCCATGGTCCGGGCCCTATATATATGAGAAGGGACATTCCTGTCTAGATGTCAGTGACCCGGACTCCAACGATACCAGGACCCTGGTTTCTGCTGATAGGGAGACAATTGTTTCCGAGGGAGGACTTTCGTACCTGGATCTGGGTTCGGGCACCCAGATCCAGATACCATGGTCCCCGGACCCTCATATCTGGCGGACCACGGTTGCTTCCACACCGGTACATCTTAGTAGTAGTATAAGTGCATTACAGGTCACATTTTGACGAGTGCGCAGGTGTTTCTGCGCAGATTTGTGGAGGAAGTGTGGAGGGTCGGGGGATTCCCCAGTGGGGGTTTCCCAATGACCATCACGTGATCAAGGCATGTCTAGACTTGTTCTGGGTTGTACAGTTCTGCCATACGGAGGATGGGTACTAGTATTTCGCTGACGTCCTAGTAATAAACATAATCTATAGGTGTTGTGGCGGCTGATGTGGGTGGTGGTGGTGGGTTTAAGATGGCGGCCTGGTGGTGGGTGGTGGATGGTGGGTTTAAGATGGCGGCTGTGGTGGTTGGTGGATGGTGGGTTTAAGATGGCGGCTGTGGTGGGTGGTGGATGGTGGGTTTAACATGGCGGCTGTGGTGGGTGGTGGATGGTGGGTTGAAGATGGCGGCTGTGGTGGGTGGTGGATGATGGGTTTAAGATGGCGGCTGTGGTGGGTGGTGGATGGTGGATTTAAGATGGCGACTGTGGTGGGTGGTGGATGGTGGGTTTAAGATGGCGGCTGTGGTGGGTGGTGGATGGTGGGTTTAAGTGACCCAGGCCAAAAATGTATTCCTCCGCGGTGATGCGGTTTGGCTGTGATGCGGTCGCGGAAGAAAGCTTCCGCGGAGGAAAAGTAGTCCCTAGACTACAAATACGCTGCATGGTCCGATTGGGCCGAGTGAGGCTCTTTTCAGTCTTGTCATGGGTGTTTTCACAGAATAAATGCCATGCGGAGGATGGGTACTAGTATTTCGCTGACGTCCTAGTAATAAACATAATCTATAGGTGTTGTACCATGTTAATAGGATCAGTCTAGCATCTGTATCACCCTAGGGTCGAGTGTTTATTGTCCCGTGTATCTCCGCAGAAAATCAACAAACAAAATGGCGGCTCCAGGATGGTGTGGGGACGCCCTTCCCACATCACGGCGTCGACCGTAGCGCCATCTGCACACATTGACGCAAGGGAGACAACTCGTGTGGACCAACCGTGTGGAAATAGCCGTGTTGGAGCTAGGGGAGCCACTAATGGACCAATGGGGTCGAGTGAGGTATCAAAGTGAAGCTTAGGTGAAGGGGCATCTAATGAGCTGGGTGTGGAATTGAAATATCGGCATTGTGCGCATGCGCGGTGGCCGAAGTGTATGGAAATAGCCGTTTTGGAGCTAGGGGAGCCCCTAATGGTCGAATGGTGTCGAGTGAGGTATCAAAGTGAAGCCTAGGTGAAGGGGTATTTGATGGCTGGGTGGGTGCATGTAAAATTTTTCCTGAAAAAAAAAAAATACGGAACACGGACTTTATCGAAAAACCTGGGAAAATGCCTATATGGGGTATGGGGGGTATATAGGTCGCCGGGCTTAACGGGGCTTGTCTATCAATAGAGTTATCTCCCCCTAGTTCCAGGGTGGGTGTATGTAAAATTTTTCCTGAAAAAATACGGAATACGGACTTTATCCTAAATTACGGGAAAATGCCTATATGGGGTATGGGTGGTATAGGACCATCCTGGGAAACGTACTTCTATACATTTGCGGTAGGGTTGTGGGGTCTCGTTTTACTCGTCTCGTCATTTAGAACATGATAGGAAGTGTCCCCATGCGAATCGGTGAAATTTTTGAAAAAGTACGATATAGCCCCATATAGTTCCATACTGGGGTATAGGATCAATGTTTGTCCCCCTGGGAAACCTCCTTCTATACATTTGCGGTAGGGTTGTGGGGTCTCGTTTTACTCGTCTCGTCATTTAGAACACGATAGGAAGTGTTGCGAAGCGAATCGGTGAAATTTTTCAAAAAAGTCACCGAGGCCTGGGTAGGCCCATAGGCCTATGCTGCATGGCTATGGGTGTATAGGCCCATACGGGGTGGACATGTTGGAGTCTAGGTGAGTCCCTAATGGTCCAATGGGGTCGAGTGCAGTCTTATTTTGAAGCTCTCGTGGAGGAGCCCTTGACTACACTAATGGTTCGTCCGTGTTCAATAGTCTGCGCATGCGCAGTCTGGCCCGTAGTATAGAAACCAGGCATTTTGGGTGCTATGTAGAGATGGGCTATTCACGGTTCGAATGGGTCGTGTGAGGTGTCAAAGTGAAGCTTGTATGGGGTTGAAATATCGACATTCTGCGCATGCGCGGTGGCCCAAGGGTATGGAAATAGACGTTTTGAGAGCTAGGGGAGCCCCTAATGGACCGATGGAGTTGTATGAGGTATCCATGTGAAGCATTCGTGAAGGGGCATCTGTTGGGTTGGGTGTGCGGTAGGAATATCATTCTGCGCATGCGCAGACGCAATGCGGAGCTCTCGTCCAATCAGAAGCGAGTATTTCAAATCCGTCACAGAGCTCTCAGCCAATCAGAAGCGAGTATTTTGACCCGGTGCATTATGGGTCATATCCAAGATGGCGGCACGTATGTTCAAGATGGCGGCACATCCGGTGTCGAAAACTGGCCATTTCGTCGGGATGTGGTCACCCAGTGTCGAAAACTGGACCTTGTATAGGTCCTGCTAGACGTGTTGACGCCATGATATAGACCGGAGAGAGAGAGAGAAAACAACAACAACAACAACAAGGATGACACATGAGGGAACAACAACAACAACAAGTTTTTTTTCATATAGTTTATTTTCCCCTCCATCATAACATACCCACGCTGGGGGAGCCGCGTTGGGTATGTTTACAATTCAAGAAAGACTCTTGTCCAATCAGAGACCGCCATTTGCATCTGTCCTATTCGTTCCTGTCCGTTAGATGTATTCTTGTCCAATCAGAAGTCGCCATTTCAGAGAGTTTCTTCTTCGGTCATGTTCATTCTGAACCGTTTATTCTAATCATCGTCGGACAGGCCTGGATATTCTTCGGGCAGCATGTCCTGAAACAGTTGTTTGCGCATTCTGATCGCATTTTCCAGGGCCTCGGTGTGTGGTAAACCCATATCCTCTTCCAAGTGACGCTTGGTCTTCACGACGGACCTGTGCGTGGGGTCCCCTTTCATTTCAAGCGGTAGTAAGGTATACTGTTCATAGATCGCCATGGCCGTTTTCCTGATGCGGGGGCGCATTTGGGTGTACGTCGGTTGTAAATTATCCTCTCCGGCGTCCTCGATCGCTTCAGCGTGAGTATTGATAGCTGCTGTCACAATACGATCCCAGAAGGTAGGTTCTGCCTCACTTTCCTGGGATGAAGGCTGATTCTCTGAGGTCAAGCTCTCCATATCAGTAGATAGACTGTCAGCCATCTGATTCGGTATCAGTCGATGCACTCTCATCAATCTCTGTGTCAGTATCTGCCTCAACGGGCTCCTCGGCGTCTTCAGTCCCATGTATATTTTTCTGGTGTCGCATCATATCGTAATGTCTGGTGAACGTGCGTTCACACTCAGAACAAGTATAAGCCATGTTGACGGTTGAACGTCGACTGTGCGTGTTTTGGGAATACGCTCGCTTTTATAGACAGTAACGCCCATCAACGCTTAGCTCAACGCTTCAACGCCCTGGTGAATTAGCTCAGAAGCTCTGATTTCATGGAATTGACACCAATTCATCGAAATGCAGTGACGCCGTCAACGCCCGTCGTTACGCCTTAACGCTCGTCTCAACGCTTTAACACACTTTCTTAATGCTTTAACGTTGTTTAATGATGCGTTCGAACAAATGTTTCTTTTGTGCTATTGCTCTGACATGCGCCGCTTTCCAGTTCATGCCCGAGGTTTTCAACATCGACGCTGTTCTTTCAATTTCCATATGGACTGGTTCCTTATCCAACAATTTCATATGGGTCAGTAAGTCGACATACTGCTGACGTAAAGCCCGCCGTAGTCTGGGTGCCAATCTGTTATGGGCTAAAATCGCAGCTTCCTCTTTCGAATACCCTTTGCGTTGAAACTTGTTTCCTGTGGCCTCCAACATCCCGCCCATCTCGGCGTCCATACTTTCTTTGAACAAATCCTTCCATAGCCTCGAGTTCACATTATGTTCTTCAACCTCGGGTTGGGCCTTCACGGCTGGGTGATATTCCAGGACTGATGGTATGAAGCGGACCCGCTGTATGGGGGTGGGCTTCTGCTGCTGCTCTGCCAGGAGTGCACTCGGTGGATGGTGTAGGGGTATATGCCGTTGTGGTGATTCCTCGCCGGGTAACAGGTGGGTCGTCAGCCGACGATCTTCGGGGGTATGGGCTTTTAAATCTACGAACAGGTAGCCGTACGGACGAATTGTCGCTTCTTGAAACGACCGCATAAAATGGTCAATGTTCTGAGGATAAATTCGACTACCAAACACACGAATTTGTGCTCTATCAATGGGATTGGAGAACAACACAAAGTATTGGCAGTTCAAGGCAATATCTCTGGACGCCTTC
>JAVTVY010032851.1:0-14104 GCA_036873755.1 Hanleya hanleyi
TGACACTATCTCTTGACATTATGGCCGATAAAACATCATAAATTAAAACAAAAATACACTGGCGGTTGCAGACTTATGGCAGCTTGGAACACAGACGCTTTATTACAAAAGAAAATGTTTTTCAACTCAAAAATCATTCGTTGTGATTATTTGCTACATACCTCTGTTATGGCAGAGACAAATCTGCACACAGAAAACGATGAGTTGAGCCGTCAACCCACCAGCAAATGATTGGTGCCACGTGGTTTGATTCTGCGAATGGACGCGAAATTTACCGAATCCGTGGTGAAAAGGTCTATTGCATGATATAGCTAAGACATCCTTTGTCTGCCGAGTTCCCAAAAGTATGCCTTGAAGTTCCTAGGAGTTCCAACCCGGAGCACCATGCTACTCTGTTTATGCCTGTTCCTAGCAGTTCCCAATGTCAAGAAGCTCCCTAATATACTCATGGTAAAGGTCGTACTCAGGAGAATGACAAAGAACTATTTCAGACTGTATCCCAGATGATGCATCCTCGCGAGCCAGTGTATCGATCGATCTGTGAGGATATATACACTGGCTTGGTTAGTTGCTCATACGAGATATAAATAGATCAAGGAGTTTCCTTTGAATCGTCCCAACCAGTGAACGCGCTAAGACAGTTTATTAGGCCAACTGCGAGGTATGAGAATTTCAGGTTTGAATTTCATCTCGGGTCATACTGCTTTGATGTCCAGCTAAAATCGACATCGCAAGTCGAAGCAAAAACCACAGGCTTGGGATACCGTCATGCTAATTCAAAACAAGCGCGGGGGTGAAATGTAAGAGATTGTATAATAGAGGCATCCACTCAAGAACTCAGTCGAATCACCATAAATGTTCAGGTGAAACCTGTGCGAGGATTTAGGATTGACCTGGACTTGTGAAGATGAGAGGGTGCATGTGGCTGACCACATCCAAATTGTGTTTTACATATATTATAAGTATATAGCATGCACATGTATGCAGACGTATATGTGTAAAAAAGGGCATTAGATCTTACATTCAGTACACAACCGTCGTCCACATTGTGTTTACCAATACGTGGTTGACATTGAATTAGATTACCGTAAACTATATAAGTGCTAACCATTCTAGTATAGGGCATTAAGGCGTTAAGACGGGCGATGAAGCGTTGAGACAGGCGTTAAGGCGTTGAGATAGAGCGTCAAGGCGTTGAGAGCGGCGTTAAGGTGTAACGATGGACGCTGACATGCGTCACTGTATTTCGATGAATTACTGTCAATTCTATGGAATACCTAGAAAAAGCCTCTGAGCTATTCCACCTGGATGTTGAACCGTTAAGCTGGGTTTTGGCGTATACGTTACTGTCCACGAAAGCAAGCGTGTCACCAAGAGGTGCACAGTCGACGTTCACCCGTCAACACGGCTTATACTTGCTCTGAGTGCGAACGCACGTTCACCAGACGTTACAATATGATGTGGCACCAGAAGAATATACATGGGATTGAAG
The DNA here is from genome assembly GCA_036873755.1 of Hanleya hanleyi. Classification (NCBI taxonomy): domain Eukaryota; kingdom Metazoa; phylum Mollusca; class Polyplacophora; order Lepidopleurida; family Hanleyidae; genus Hanleya; species Hanleya hanleyi. Next base: position 1,493 of record JAVTVY010032851.1, read on the forward strand.
ACACCGTCGCCATACAAGACACACATCCATCTCCTCCACCAGACACAGAGTATTATATAATAGCATTGTACAATCTGTCACAAACGGTAAAAAACTGTTATGCTAAAGCGTTAAGGGGTTAGCATAAGACGTTACGATATGGAGTTAATGCCTTAAGATAGGGCGTTAAGGCGTTCAGATAGGGCATTAAGGGGTTACGGTAAAAGACTCCACAAGGGCCATATGGCAAATATACTAAGTTTCTGCGTCCTCATTATTGGGCCACTTCGACCCCAAAACGTCTATCCAAATGCTCTTTTCACACCATTCCCTGCCTGTGCATGCGCATCATAGCTCTACTTTCACTACACACCGGTCCAGTCGGACTCTCCCTACGTGTGCTCAAAACTGATACGCAATACGACCCATTCAGACAAATATTGGTCCACCACGACTCCAAAACGTCCATTCCAATGCCCTTTTCCCACAATTTGCACAACAGCCTTGCTTCCACGACCCACCCATCCAGTTGGATGGTCCCTCACGAGTGTTTCCCTTTGATACCTTACCCAACCCAATCGAACCAATATTGGCCCACTTCGACATCAAAACATCCACCCTAGATCTGCCTATGCACTACGCATGCGCACGATAGCTTTTCAGCGAAAGTTTCCTAATACCTAATGGTCTGAGGCTGAGTTATTGTGATCTGTTTATACCCTGGTCTGAGGCTGAGTTATTGTGATCTGTTTATACCCTGGTCTGAGGCTGAGTTATTGTGATGTGTATATACCCTGGTCCGAGGCGGAGTTATTGCAATCTGTTTATACCCTGGTCTGAGGCTGAGTTATTGTGAATTGTCTATACCCTGGTTCAAGGCTCAACTATTGTGATCTGTTTATACACTGGTCTGAGGCTGAGTTAGTGATCTGTTTATACAATGGTCTGAGGCTGAGTTATTGTGATCTGTTTATACCCTGGTCTGAGGCTGAGTTATTGTGATCTGTTTATACACAATTTCCACAACAGCCTTGCTTCCACGACCCACCCATCCAGTTGGATGGTCCCTCACGAGCGTTTCCCTTTGATACCTTACCCGGCCCAATCGAACCAATATTGGCCCACTTCGACATCAAAACGTCCACCCTAGATCTGCCTATGCACTACGCATGCGCACGATAGCTTTTCAGCGAAAGTCTCCTAATACCTAATGGTCTGAGGCTTAGTTATTGTGATCTGTTTATACACCGTTCTGAGGCTGAGTTATTGTGATCTGTTTATACACTGGTCTGAGGCTGAGTTATTGTGATTTGTTCATACCCTGGTCTGAGGCTGAGTTATTGCGATCTGTTTATACACTGATCTGAGGCAGAGATATTGTGATCTGTTTATACCCTGGTCTGTGGCTGAGTTATTGTGATCTGTTTATACACTGGTCTGAGGCTGAGTTATTGTGATCTGTTTATACCCTGGTCTGAGGCTGAGTTATTGCGATCTGTTTATACACTGATCTGAGGCTGAGATATTGTGATCTGTTTATACCCTGGTCTGAGGCTGAGTTATTGTGATGTGTCTATACCCTGGTCCGAGGCGGAGTTATTGCAATTTGTTTATACCCTGGTCTGAGGCTGAGTTATTGTGAATTGTTTATACCCTGGTTCAAGGCTCAAATATTGTGATCTGTTTATACACTGGTCTGAGGCTGAGTTAGTGATCTGTTTATACAATGGTCTGAGGCTGAGTTATTGTGATCTGTTTATACCCTGGTCTGAGGCTGAGTTATTGTGATCTGTTTATACACTGGTCTGAGCCTGAGTTATTGTGGTCTGTTTATACACTAGTCTGAGGCTCAGTTATTTTGATCTGTTTATACACTGGTCTGAGTCTGAGTTATTGTGATCTGCTTATACACTGGTCTGAGGCTGAGTTACTGTGATCTGTATATACACTGGTCTGAGGCTGAGTTATTGTGATCTGTCTATACACCGGTCCGAGGCTCAGTTATTGCGATCTGTTTATACACCGATCTGAGGCTGAGTTATTGTGATCTGTTTATACTCTGGTCTGAGGCTGAGTTATTGTGATCTGTTTATACACTGGTGTGAGACTGAGTTATTGTGATCTGTTTATACACTGGTCTGAGGCTGAGTTATTGCGATCTGTTTACACACTGATCTGAGTCTGAGGTATTGTGATCTGTTGATACACTGGTCTGAGGCTGAGTTATTGTGATCTGTTTATACACTGGTCTGAGGCTGAGTTATTGTGATCTGTTTATACACTGGTGTGAGACTGAGTTATTGTGATCTGTTTATACACTGGTCTGAGGCTGAGTTATTGTGATTTGTTCATACCCTGATCTGAGGCTGAGTTATTGCGATCTGTTTACACACTGATCTGAGGCAGAGATATTGTGATCTGTTTATACCCTGGTCTGTGGCTGAGTTATTGTGATCTGTTTATACACTGGTCTGAGGCTGAGTTATTGTGATCTGTTTATACCCTGGTCTGAGGCTGAGTTATTGCGATCTGTTTATACACTGATCTGAGGCTGAGATATTGTGATCTGTTTATACCCTGGTCTGAGGCTGAGTTATTGTGATGTGTCTATACCCTGGTCCGAGGCGGAGTTATTGCAATTTGTTTATACCCTGGTCTGAGGCTGAGTTATTGTGAATTGTTTATACCCTGGTTCAAGGCTCAAATATTGTGATGTGTTTATACACTGGTCTGAGGCAGAGTTAGTGATCTGTTTATACAATGGTCTGAGGCTGAGTTATTGTGATCTGTTTATACCCTGGTCTGAGGCTGAGTTATTGTGATCTGTTTATACACTGGTCTGAGGCTGAGTTATTGCGATCTGTTTATACACTGGTCTGAGGCTGAGGTATTGTGATCTGTTTATACACTGGTCTGAGGCTGAGTTATTGTGATCTGTTTATACACTGGTCTGAGGCTGAGTTATTGTGATCTGTTTATACACTGGTGTGAGACTGAGTTATTGTGATCTGTTTATACACTGGTCTGAGGCTGAGTTATTGTGATTTGTTCATACCCTGATCTGAGGCTGAGTTATTGCGATCTGTTTACACACTGATCTGAGGCAGAGATATTGTGATCTGTTTATACCCTGGTCTGTGGCTGAGTTATTGTGATCTGTTTATACACTGGTCTGAGGCTGAGTTATTGTGATCTGTTTATACCCTAGTCTGAGGCTGAGTTATTGCGATCTGTTTATACACTGATCTGAGGCTGAGATATTGTGATCTGGTTATACCCTGGTCTGAGGCTGAGTTATTGTGATGTGTCTATACCCTGGTCTGAGGCTGAGTTATTGTGAATTGTTTATACCCTGGTTCAAGGCTCAAATATTGTGATGTGTTTATACACTGGTCTGAGGCAGAGTTAGTGATCTGTTTATACAATGGTCTGAGGCTGAGTTATTGTGATCTGTTTATACCCTGGTCTGAGGCTGAGTTATTGTGATCTGTTTATACACTGGTCTGAGCCTGAGTTATTGTGGTCTGTTTATACACTAGTCTGAGGCTCAGTTATTTTGATCTGTTTATACACTGGTCTGAGTCTGAGTTATTGTGATCTGCTTATACACTGGTCTGAGGCTGAGTTACTGTGATCTGTATATACACTGGTCTGAGGCTGAGTTATTGTGATCTGTCTATACACCGGTCCGAGGCTCAGTTATTGCGATCTGTTTATACACCGATCTGAGGCTGAGTTATTGTGATCTGTTTATACTCTGGTCTGAGGCTGAGTTATTGTGATCTTTTTATACACTGGTGTGAGACTGAGTTATTGTGATCTGTTTATACACTGGTCTGAGGCTGAGTTATTGCGATCTGTTTACACACTGATCTGAGGCTGAGGTATTTTGATCTGTTTATACACTGGTCTGAGGCTGAGTTATTGTGATCTGTTTATACACTGGTCTGAGGCTGAGTTATTGTGATCTGTTTATACACTGGTGTGAGACTGAGTTATTGTGATCTGTTTATACACTGATCTGAGGCGGAGTTATTGTGATCTGTATGTACACTGGACCACGGATCATGCATGATCCGTGAGTGGACTGAGGTGGAGTTTCTATACTAATATCTCATCTGTTCAGCTGAACGTTCTCTTAAACGAACAGACGAACGATATAAAAAATGTCCTTATCATAACCCCTCCCAGAGAGAGAGAGTAATCGATAGTCATTCCGATCTATACATGAAGTAAGTATATTTGATGTGAAATTTGGGTCATGTTTGCTTGGCGACGGTGTTATCTTGGAACAAAGTAAACACCGGGGAGTTGAATAACTAGGCTAATACTAACACGTGTGCCCTGTATGCAGTCTGTACTATTAAAGACGTAATGTTTTTCTGTCCGTCTATCCCCCAGTGATTTTTTAACTCGACAACCACGTGATGTAGAGACACAATATATACATAATCAGAAAGATATTGAGTAGACGTATTTTGGTCCGCGTCCCTGGGATGGGTGAATGACCCCGCCCATATGTTGTGTTTTCCCATGTTAAACAATTTGCCGTCACCCAAAATGTGTTGTTCCATAACTCGAGTATACCATGATGTAGAGATGCAATTTAGGAAGCTTCTTGAAATTAGGGCATGAGTTCCTTCGTAGGAATGGCATATGCCGGTTATCCAAATGAAATACACCATGCCCAGTTTGGTGTTCTAATCTGGATGGAGAGGATTTCCAATTGACAAGTTCCCTCCATGCCATAGACCTTTTCATACCGAAAATAGCCGAAACACGTGACAACGTGAAAAGCTGTCAACGGAAACTCCCGATTGCACGCTGGATTCGACCAATGAAGTAACCAGTTGCTGGTGGGCTGTAAAAAAACGCAAAAAGAGAATCTTGCAGTCAACGGCGCGCGTGTTTCACCTCCAACACAAATGAGCTCCTCCATCATGGCCTGACTCGACAAAAAACGAAATAATACTTGTAATGTTGAAATGCTGGAGTGATTGTGGAATAAGGCCTCTCCCATAAACCTCCTTCAAATCAATAAATGATGCTGTCAAGGCGGTCGTCAATGACGCTGTCGCCATTTTGTATCTCGCGCCAAATCGTGTCTGTGCTGCGACCTCTGCCATGAGATCACAATCGGAAATAACACTATCTCTTGACATTATGGCCGATAAAACATCATAAATTAAAACAAAAATACACTGGCGGTTGCAGTCTTTGTAATTATTTGCTACATACCTCTGTTATGGCAGAGACAAATCTGCACACAAAAAACGATGAGGTGAACCGTCAACCCACCAGCAAATGATTGGTGCCACGTCATTTGATTCTCCGAATGGACGCGAAATTTACCGAATCCATGGTGAAAAGGTCCATTGCATGATATAGCTAAGACATCCTTTGTCTGCCCACACTATGAGTCAGAGTTTGGTCTGAATCGCTCACCATTACCAATGTTGGCTCTTACACTCGTCAGTTGGATTATATCGGCTTTTCCGTGACTTATTATCTACCTATTTAAAATCGGTAACTCAGTTACTTACGTTGGTATTTGAAACACCATTAAAATATTAACCCCTCAGATAAACTGGAGATATTACAAGTCACCCATAGCCGTTTGTCGGTCCGAATGAGCCGAAATCCCGTTAAGCTCCTCGGTCATCCACGCCTCGACGTTGGAAGTTATTGGTCGCTCATAATCCTGTTTGGCGAAATTTTTACTAATCCTGACATGGACATCACGGCGATTTCTTTAGTTCTACAGCCAAGAAGATATTATTACATGTTATCAATGTGTCCAACCGATAGAGGAATTTTCGTCTTCTGGTTGGCCTGACATGGCTGAACCGGATTTCCTAGCCGATAGAAGCCGAAATCAACCGTTCTATTTTATTTTACTGATATAGGTAATTGGACGATTCACGTCTCGCTCTCACGAGCACTGCGCATAGTATAACAAGCTACCCAACTGACACCGCTGTTTAAATATTCGCTTGCCATCTGCTGTATTTTGTTGAGTTTGCTTTCTTTTATTAACAGAGGATAACTGTGTATTTTATAAAAGGAAAATCCTGATAATACAGTCGCACAAATCGAACTTTGTTTTGGAACAACAAAATAACGTTTTGGGAAATTAAATCAAAGTGGCCAGATTACTGTACTAATACAGAGATTTGGTAAAGAAAATATTCTTTGTCTTCTTCCTTGCCACATTTCATCCGCAATATAATTCCCTATTGGTAAGTGTGATGAGTTATCCACTTACAATTGATGAAATACAGAGAGCAAGAATCGCAGCACGAGATTGTTATTGGTAATATACTTAACTTCTGTTTTCTTGGATGAATAAATGGAGTGAATATGAGTATTTCGAAATTGGAGGACCGAAAGTATCGCCTGTAATATAAGGTAGTCTTACTCAAGAATGAAATGGTTAAGAGACGTACCCTAGCTTATATTATACCACCGGCATTTGTATTGGCGAGAACTCCGTATATTCCCATTTGAGGACAGGATAAAAACGCATGCTCCCATCACCCAACTTCACCTAAAATCACAATTTTAACTGCCCTGCAAACTGACCGAGCAAACTGACATCTCAACATTGAATTACATATACTCAAGACAACAATTCATACTTTATTATAGATATCACTGAGATATTTGAGGACATGTGGGAATGGTTATAGTATATGCAAATTTAGCAATAAGATGTCTCCCTCGCCAAAAATTTTCTCTGAAATAATTAAGCGTGATTTGACATGAAGACGGTTTTGATATTGTTTAGCTATCAGCTCTGTGGATTCAGAAACAACTCCGTCTGTTTGCCAACATCTTTAGGCAACAACTGGCGGTCAAATCGAAATTGAAAGATAAACAAATTTGGTTGAATTCAATGACTGGGAGTTGTGTATGTCAAATTGTGAATTATGGGGGAGGTGGGGGGGGGGGCATAGGAAAAAGAGTGAGAACGACACAATGAAATTTCAAAACTGGGGGTTAGATGTATCGATTTTTTTCCTCAAAACATGAATATGAAATATCAGATTAATAACGTAAATAAAATGGTTCCCTGTATTACATAAACCCGGCAATCCCCTGTTGGTCAGCACATGTAGTACACTTCCATTTTGCAGAATAAAAAACATCTGCTAGGCGAAAAGAGCGGTGATGCAAGAGAACCGATTCCTCGACGGCCAATTGTTTACATAACAGAGAAGGAAGAATTGATATTTATAGTCTCTTTTGTTGTGTTTTTATTGACGATTTATTTAGTGATAATCTGTATTGTTTGGTCATGTTATTATAATAATGTCTCAAAATTTTCCAGTTACCGCACTATATTTGCCTATGACACCCAATTGGCGTAATGTTTAACTTAAAAAGCTATTGTTCATTTCCGTGTATAAACAATTAGAACACTTTAAAGCTAAATGCTTCTATTAAACTCATTCACATCACGCACTATTCCTCCGCCGCCCCTGCCCTTCGGGTTATTTTCATATCCCCAATGAGGATTTTCAACTTGACTCGATGTTATTTGCCTTTCCTAGTTAAATAATATGTGATTATATTGTATGCGGAGTATAAGATGAATGCACCACTGGCATGCTAATCCAGTGGTAATCCAGTGGTAATCCAATGAAACGCAGATAATGGTCCTTGTTGAAGGGGAAAATACTCAGCATAACTTTATAAGGTTAAAAAATCAGCACAAATATATGATATAGATATTATGACAAAAAGGACATTATCGCCTCGAGTGCACCACGTGGCGTGATGTGCTAAAAACCGGATTTGTATGTGTTAAACCAGACATTCAAACGGAGTCAAACAGTGACAATGCAAATGACTGGAAGCAAAGCGCGAAGTCAGGATGCGAAGGCAGGATGCGGAGGCAGGATGCGAAGCGCGAAATCAGGATGCGAAGCCGGGAAGGCAGGATGCGAAGTGGCAAATCCAGGATGCGTAGCGCGAAGTCAGGATGCGAAGGACGAAGGCGGGATGCGAAGCTCGAAATCATGATACGAATGCAGGATGCGAAGCGCGAAATCATGATACGAAGGCAGGATGCGAAGTGCGAAGCCAGGATGCCAAGCGCGAAGCCAGGATGCGAAGTCAGATGCGAATTTAGGGTGCTAACTCGAGAAGGCAGGATTCGACGGCAGGATGCGAAACGCGAAGTTACCGCACCTGACTTCGCCCATTCGCATCCTGCCTTCCCGACTTCGCATTCTGACTTCTCGCTTCGCATCCTTACTTCTTTATTCTGACTTCGCGCTTCGCATCCTGGCTTCGCATCCTGCCTTCGCCACTTCGCATCCTGACTTCGCGCTTCGCATCCTACCTTCGTCCTTCGCATCCTGACTTCGCAACCTGCCTTCGTGTGTCGGTCCGTAATCATTAACACAATACAGCGATGTCCCTTCTCGGCCATCATATAAAATACATTACATTATTTATTTCCGAGAAAACGGGCAAAATGCATCTCCTGCATTCTAGGACCGGGAGTTTCTGGGGCCTATACGGGCCCTGTTCCCTCGCCTGTTGCTCTATGAGAATTCACTTCTTTTTAACTTTGTATTAATGAATCGTATTCGTATTGTACTGTTTTATAATGTTCCAGTACGAAATGCAACTAGAAAGTCAAATAGTATCAGGCATGATCCGGAGCTTTCCTGGCCTAGGCGGCCCCTAGACCCTCGCCGGTTGGGCTGTCTTAATCGACCCATCCCCACCCCCCCCCCCCTCGCTAGATCCGCTCTTGAAATGCGTGTTTTATGTTCATGTATCTAACTGTCTAAGTTAAAATATCAGTCCCCCCTGCCCAAAGCCAACATATGATAACAAGTGGAATATAGGTGACCATTTCCAACTAACATAATATACCTCGAAATAATTCCATAATAATTACGGGTGCTTATATCTTTCAATCTACATGAACGTCTCGAAAGTAGACCTATACGTTGAACTTTGAGCAAAATACCGACCCGAATATTTGCATTTAGTATAACAAAATGAACCGTGGGCTACAGCTAATCCGCTTAGCTGATATGCTTTTACAACGAGAAGACTGGTGCAGCCTGCTATATGATTCGTTTATTTGCAGAATTATCCAGGAAGTTGCTATCCGCAAGAGATTATTTCACTTAATGACCATTACCATATCACAACGGCAGTGAAGGACAGAAATAAATTAACATTGAATGCGACAAGCGAATTATTGTGCATGTGCAACTTTGAGTGGCAAGCGAAGACAGAGCTGTGTGGCGCAGATCGCCTCCACTGCTCAACATGGCCTGGGAAATTGAACCTAGAGTAGATGGGACAATGGTTTTCGAAGCTGAAAATTAAGCATTTCTGTACGGGTGACAACAATTGCCAGCATATTAAGTTTTTATATATTATTATTATTATTTTAGATTGGGGAATACACAAATACATACACATGAAAACATTTCAAATGTCAGCTATCAACCTTTTCCAGGACTAAAATCTCTTATGGAACACTTCCTGTTCGCATTCTATGGCATGGCTAACTCGTTCAATATGATAATAATCATTCAATATATTTTAAAGGCAGTAACATAATTGGTAGTTTGCCATTCAATTTACATCTGTATATAAATTGTTTAGCTAATAAAATACAACAATTTATTACTTCATCTGCAGTTTTCGTTCCCCCAAACATAAGAAACTTGTCGGTAAACTGTACAAATGTACCCGTTCCAGTCTCTATCCAGTCCGCAAGACCGCTCCAAAAAGCTTTTGAGATTTCGCACTGAACAAATATGTGCTCTAAAGATTCTGTCTCTTTTTTGCATAAATCACAAATAGCGGAAAACCTCATCTTGATTTTTCGAAGGAAAGTATTTGTAGCCAGTATTGTTTTGTTATTTCGACATTCTAGCCATATTAAACTGGTGTCAGACGTGCTCAAAAAGAGTAGCAAGTGAATTAGCTTCCATTCATTTTGCTGAATCGTGAATATTCTTTCCCATTTGGCTTCGCAATTTGGCTTACTATACTTTCTCTGGATCAATATTCAATAAGAAGGTTTACATCCCTTTCTTCTATTTGTCAAAACTGCGACGGGATAGGGTATAATCGGGTTTTCTAGTTTACCGTACTTGGAAGGGAACTTTTTCATATAAGCGTTCACAGCTTTAATCACCCAAAGGAAAGTTATAACATTTGTCGAACAATCAAATTGTTTTTCAAATTCAGTATATGAAAGAAATTCTCCTTTCGCATATTAAGTTAATTTCGAATAGTATATCCATACGATGTGCTATTTTATTTTCCCATGGAAAATGTTTTACTTGCTTCCAATTTGATTTAAAAATGAGGGTTCAATTTGCATTTTCAACCTATACCTTAGCATAGGTTTTCACGAAAAAGCCGAAAGTAGCTCATTTTTAAAAGTTTATAGGTAAAACACCGTTCAGCCAACGATATTTGCCAGCATGGCGTTATACATACCATACCGTGTTCTATCTCATGGTTCTTCATTTGATCTAATTATTACATATTTTCTTGCTTCCATTTCAATTTAAAATTTGAGAATTTTTAGAGAAAGACACTATAAGGCGTCCAGCTGGAGTAATTAAGAGGGGGCCGGTCCGTGGCTATTAACGCTGAGACCTGGTGACAGGTGACGATACCTGCTGGGCCGATTAAACATGGATCACAATCGTGTATTGCACGAGGCGAGGGTTTCCTGGGCTGTCTCTTTGATCTTCCCGATAATCAACACCTAATGTATTGTCACATTTCCGTTTTAATGTTTGCCGTAGAATAGATAATCATTAGAGTTTTGTTTTACTCAGAAAGTCGTCAACTTTATGTTTGCAAAGGAGGAAGTCGAACAATAGAATCGAAAGCTCTTCTATCATATTGTAGCTTGGGTTCTTGTCATTATTGCGTCTTCGAAAACGGTATGGGCAGGAACATCCAGCAGGTTGATTTTCATAATATGATTATGTGATCAACACCAAAAACAATATCGCTCAGCTTCTTTACACCGTTATTCCACCCTGAAAACGTAGATTGTAATAGACTTTATATGCGTATTTGTTGCCAAATACAATGGGTGAACTCTTCTTCCATGATTAGAATGCTGTGATTTATGTTTGTTGACGTAATACTGAAACTGGAACATGGAAGTGTTATTCATTGAAATTCACACGGTATCGATACAACTTTTCTTGAATATGTTCACAAGCATTGTACTATAACTGGTAGGTCGAAATGCCCCAATAATCTGCAAGAATACATGGATAATACAACACATGTTACATTTCTCTTCAACCAATATTATGATTAATATATTGTTATATTCTTTCACCTAAGTTTTATTGCTTAAATTCAATGTTCATTATCTGCTCTCACGTATGCCTTTTGTGTGTGTGTGTGTGTGTGTAACAGGCTTGCCTATAAGATCAGATATAAATATTGGAATTAAACATATTTAAAGATAATACATTGGGAGTTGAATGTACAAGCAACGAGTAAGCTGGAGACCCCAATTGACCACAAGCTGGGTAATCTTCATCTTCATTTAATCCAGCCAATTTCTACGTTCCCACTTCGAACCTGCCTTGATTTATCTTGACCCCTTCAATGTTCAAATAACTTATAAATAGACACGAGACGTCACTGACCTCGAAGGTATTTGAAATTCGAAATGGGTCGCACAAGAGCGTTATTGATTGGCTGACCTACATTGTGGGCACCTTATTAGGAGAAAAGACGCCGATAATAGAGGGTGATGTCATTCTACGTGACTTCACTGACCTTCACTCGCAATCGATGTGTACGTTCTGATTGGTTCTTCTGCCGTTAGAAGGTGAAGTTTACACCTCGGATTTTGAACACTGAAGGGGTCAGATAAATCAAGGCAGGTTCGAAGTGGGAACGTAGAAATTGGCTGCATAAAATGAAGATGGGTAATCTTGAGTCGGACACAAAACACTATCGGGCGTACACCGTTTACGTAAGCGGCAGTCAAAACACGATTGGCACCTGTGTTCAGCCAAGCGTGCAGTAATATACCGCGGAGGCCAGTTAGCAGAAATTACTATCTATAGTTCATCTTCACAAGTCCAGGTAAATCCTAAATCCTCGTAGAGGGTTTACCTGGACATTTTTGGTGATTCGAATGAGTTCTTGAGTCGATGCCTTTATTATACAATCTCGTACATTTTATCCACCGTGCTTGTTTTGAATTGGCATGTCGGTATCCCCAGCCTGTTGTTTTTGCTTTGACTTCCGATGTCGATTTCCACTTGACATCAAATCAGTTTGGCCCGCGATGAAATTGAAACCTGTCACATCTCATACCTCGCAGCGGATTGGCCTAATCAACCATCTTAGCGCGTTCACTTATTGGGTTGATTCAGGGAAACCCCTCCATCTATTTATACCCAGAACTCGTATGGGTAACTAACCAAGCCAGTGTATCGATCCCACTAGATCGATCGATATACTGGCTCGCTAGGATGTCTATAGTTGGGTATGGTTGCAAATGTGCGTTAGTTTTGATCGAAGCTCAAGAAAAACACTCGCGTGATTATTTATATGATAGATCAAACTGAGATATTCAAATAGTTCTGTTTGCTTATATCGTCCGGT
>JAVTVY010032852.1:0-14385 GCA_036873755.1 Hanleya hanleyi
AGGTATAACAAAAGCTGATCCTGTGTTATTACCTGTGTTTTTCGATCCGTCTGTATAGATTTTTAAGTAATTTTTCCAGTTTTGGTTGATATATTCAAGGGTGGTGGCTCTTATAAAGTCTGGGTTGTCCTTCTTTGAGATGTAGTCGTGTATACTTGTGTCCACGTGGGGCGACTCTAATTCCCAGGGTGGCCTAGTGATTTTGTCTGTGTCGCAGATGTATGCGATGGGGATTTCGTGTTCTCGGAATAGGTTATTTACGGTGTAGCCGAGGGGGGCGGAGTCTTTTTCCCAGTTTTTTTTTAAATATTCATATTCACTTGTATCTTCGAAAATGTTGTGGCATGGGTGATTATCGCCCTTAGCTCTGGTTTTTCCTGCATATTTCATGGACAGTTCCTCTCGTCTTAAACGAAGAGGTTTCTCATTGGTTTCTATTTGAAGACTACATAAGGCGGTTCCCTTGAAGGCTCCAGTAGCTATTTTTAAAGCAGAATATTGGATGCTGTCTATTCTTTTTAATTGTGTCTTACATGCTGATTGGTAGGCGATGGACCCATAATCTATTTTTGACCTAATAAGAGTTTGGTATAATTTTATCAAACTATATTTATTCGCTCCCCAGTTTGTCCCAGACACACACCTCATGAGGTTCAGGTCTTTATTGCACCGAAGAACTAGTTGATCGATGTGGTCTTTCCATGTGAGTTTTCTGTCAAATATCATACCTAGATATTTAACACTATTATTTTTGAATTCAATTTTCTGACCTCCTAGTGATAGTTTAACGTCAATGTGTTTATTGTTTGAGAAAATAATACCCGTTGTTTTGAGAGCGGAAAATTTGAAGCCCCATTTATCCGCCCAGCCGCTAATTGTATCTAGTGTTTTTTGCATTATACCTGTAAGTTTTTTTATAGAACGTGCGGTTTTCCAGAGGGCAGAATCGTCAGCAAATAAGGACTGTTCTACTTCTGGATGTTTCGTCACTTGCTGTCTAGTGCACAAGAAGCTTTTAAACAGATTTGTACAATGAAAATCATAGAAATTTAATTTGGAAAGAAGAATGCTGTGGTCGACTGTGTCAAACGTTTTACGTAAGTCCAAGGCAACCATAACTATGAGCTTACCTTCATGGATTTTTTCATAACAATACTCGGTCAACCTATGCAAGCTAGTTTCGGTGGCGTGACCTTTTCTGAACCCAGCTTGTGAATCATTCAATATGCAATGTTCCTGAATGAACTCGTACATTTGTTCATGAATAATTTTCTCTATGAGTTTAGAAAAAATTGATAAAATAGAAATAGGTCTATAATTGTTGGGGTTCGTTTTTGCGTTTGACTTATGAATAGGCGAGACCTGTGCAATTTTCCATTCCGGAGGGAACTGACCGGTAGACAGACATTTGTTTATTATTAAGGTCAGACTACTTGAAATAACTGGGGCTGCTATTTTAAGAAGATTGGATTGATAATTATCCAGCCCAGTAGCTTTTTTGAGTGATAAATGCACAAGCCGTTTCAAAATATTTTCTTCACTAACCAAGTTAAAATTGAATGATGGGAAAGGGTTAGGAAACATTCTATATAAATAGTCGACAGGGGATATGGCGACAGATGGAATTTTGTCAGCTAATTTTTTCCCCACATCAATAAAAATTGAATTAAAACACTCAGCAATTCCAATAGGGAAATTGCACATTTCTCCATTGATCTCTAGACCGGAAATACCGTTTCTCTCTGATTTTTTAGGTAACAACTCTTTCAGCAATTTCCACATTCCGGACATATTGCCCGTGTTGCTTTTAATTTCGAATGTATAATAATTACTTTTTGCATCTTTCTCGAGAGAAGTGACTTTGTTTTTTAATTTCTTGTAGAGATCAAAGGATTCCGGTCTATTGGTCAAGGTGGCATGGGTATGGTAGGCATCTCTTATCTCCTTCCAGCTGTTAATTTCACCATTATGCCATTTAGGTTGAGGTTTGCCCACTCGAAAACGTTTCAAGGGAACAAATTCATTTGCCACGTTATCAAAAAGTGCTTTCCAGGCAAACCACATATCGTCTATGTCATGAAAGGTTTCAATGATATGCCATGGTACTAACTTTAGCGCACTCACAAAAGCATTACAATCCATTTTTTTGAAATTTCTCCCATAAATGTATCTATGCTCATTTCTTACCGCCTCTTTGCCAATAATAATAAAATTCATCAAGTGATCAGCCACACTAACTAAAGCAACACCGCTAGTGGAACAATTGGGATCAGAGTTGGAGAATGTCAGATCGTATGGCAAGCCGTTTTACTTTTTATTCAGTATTTGGTGATACCATCAAATATTTGCTGATATCATGAAATGATTTACTGATATCATTAAACATTTGCTGATATCACCAAATCATTTGATGGTATCTGCAACTGATTTGCTGATATCATCAAATGACTTGCTGATATCAGCAAATCATTTGAAGATATCAGCAAATATTTAATGATATCAGCAAATGCCGAATAAAAAGTAAAACGGCTTGCCATAAGATCGATACATGTTTCAGATCTGGCGGTTATTCGAGTAGGTTGATTAATAGTCTGTACGAAGCCATAGTCGTTAGCTATAGTATCAATATTTTCTGTTTGAGCATTATCCTTAATCTTAAAATAGTCTAAGTTAAAATCGCCTGGGACATATCACTTTGATTTGGTGAAGTCAAGTTTCTGGAAAAGCGATTCAAGATGTGTGGGGAAAGTACAATCAGATCTAGGATGACGGTAGAGGGCTGTTACAATAAACGGTTTAGCCTTTCCCTTGGATACTTCCAGGGATAGGCACATCAAATTTTTCATCGTCAAGATCTGATCGAGGTTTGTAACATAGTCCAGTTCTAATATATATTCCCACTCCTTGTAATCCAATAAAATTGATATTGTCTTTCCTTTCAAAACTATAGTTAGAAATATTTACAGCGTTGTCCGCAATAGACCCATTCAGCCACGTTTCAGTCACACAAAGTATATCTGGTTTAAACTGTGTGACCGTATCGGTCACGGCTTGCAGATGATATACAAGTCCTTCACTACCTGTGTTAATATGGGCAAGTTTTAGTCCATTAGATTGTTTTAAAGTCTCTGTCGAGTTCAATATGGAGCGTCTGTTCCCACTGACATCGGGACGTTGCGGTGACAAGGCTGGGGGCGAACGAAAATCAGAATCACCAGATTCGAAAAATGAGTCAGTAAACTGATGAGGGGTACAATATGGGCAATACCAGTCTAGAGTTTTGTCCTCTACATGTATATACCTTCCATACGACGTACGGTCAATATTTACACAGTTTGCATGGAACCAGCTATCACATATATCACATGCTATACCCCTGTGGTTGCTCTTGACTGGTCTGCCACATTGGCCACATGGACATTTCACAGGTCCAGGATTAATATTTACATCTCCCGATAATAGCCGATGTGTATCAGTTTGAATGACAGGCAATGATTGATTGAAATTGTAGTTTAAGGGCCGCTTCCCATACGGGTTTCGCGGCCCATCAACTCAATGTTTTATTAAAATTTCACGGTACATTTCTTTGTTAATTTGCAGCACTAGATATTAAAATAAATAATTAAATAATGAATAACAATAACAATGAGGAAATATAAATACTAGTAGAGAAGAGTCGCTATGTACAAGTCGTTAAGTCTGTTATTGGTTTTTATACTGGAAAATATTTGTTATAATCGCGTGGATGATTCCTTTGTCTCGGTACCCCATAGTACGCACAAAGCCGTCCAGGAAAAAACTGGGAGAACCAGGGCGTTTTCAGGATTCTTCGAGACGACTTCCCTAACGACGCCCTTGGGAACAGGGTGGGTCCTTCCAGAAATCTGTGCCTGTAACAATTGCTTGGAGTGTGTAGTAGGGTACAGAACGGCAGGTCTACGTCCTATATTACGTGAAAGTCAAAGGATCATATTCTGTGTTGAGGTGTCAGTTCGGTAACATCTAAGTGGTAGCGTGTCCGGTGTGGTCTAGGGTCAAGTATTCTGATTCTGGGTGTTCTTGCTATGCGGCGTTGTCACTCTAGGCGCTGTAGGTATTCTTGTAATCGTCATCCGTCTTCTGTTTCAGGTCTTGTCCAACTCGTCTGTGGTCTTCGGTGTGCCTGTGTCATATGAAATAGACGGCTTGTAGTCATTCTTGTTTTCTATTGTTTTTCGATGCAATAATTTGATATATCTTCCTCCCAACAACAGGCACGCCCCGAATGTCAGTCACATAATATGAATAGCAATATATAATTAAGACAGCAAATAGATAAACAAATGAATAAATAACTAAACATTTCGATAGATTCAGTACTAGGTGAATACACAAATAAATGGCACTGTATTATTTCTGTATGCATTATCGTTTGATGGCCATAAGGAATTTGTAGGACAATGAGATAGACGGCCCTCAATATCAAGGTAACTCCGCCATCACCATTTCCTATATTTTATGCCGAATACCGCTCGCTATATGCGATTTGGCCGTGCTAATGTTGTCATGAATTCAATTAGATTTGGCCATCGTTTGTTTTGTAGGACAGTGGAACAGACGGCCCTCAATATCAAGGTAACTCCGTTGTTGCCATGCCTATTTTATTTCTAAATGTGTCTGTGACATTTTGGCCGGATGTTATGTATAGATAGTTTATTATGGCCATAATGTTTTGTATGGCTATGGTGCACACGGCCCTCAATATCAAGGTATCTCCGATGCAACCATACCATTTGTTTAAGTCAGAAGAATGATTTGGCCTCTATTAAATCGTGTCATAGTACTTGGTGTACTAGTAGTTGATTATGTGGAAAAAAAAAAAAAAAAAAAAAAATGCTGACTGCGCATGTACGGCGGTAGTATTATATACTGGAGTAATAACCAGCAGTTTTGATAAAATTTATCAAGGACTTGAATACCTGATTTCTAATGGGGGCTTAGGGTTTAATAACGCTGGTAATGTTAAGGGAGTGTTGAATTTTTTTAATTCGTTTCTAAGTGCCACACGTTGTTGGTTGTGGATTGGGCATTCAAGTAGCACGTGTTCTATTGTTCCTTCTACATTGTTGCATGCGGTACAGAGTGGTGAGGTGTTTTTCAGAAGCATGGACAGATGTGATTTAAGTCCGGTTTTGCCTAGTCTTAATCTGGTGATTATGCGGTCATCTCGTTTATTGTCTAACTGGAGTCCCTGGGCTTGTCTTTTATCTCCATCAAGGATCTTATGTAACCACCGTCCACTTTCTTCTTCGTTCCATTCCTTTTGCCACTTGCTATCTATTTTGCGTCTAATGATAGTGTTGAGTTCTTTATATCCTAATCCTATTGGCACATCGTGTGTAGTTTTAGCAAGACTGTCTTTGGCAGTTTTGTCAGCTGCTTCGTTACCTCTGATGTTGACATGCGCGGGGACCCATGCTAAGATGGCGTCTATTCCCTCGTTGTGTATTTGTGTACATATACATTCTATTTTGTGTATGAGATCAGGTCTACTGTCAGATATAGAATTTTTAATGGATGTGAGTCCACTAAGGGAATCACTAAGTATCACCGCACGGATTGGTTTGTGCTCGATGATCCATTCGAGAGCCTTAATTATAGCAATCAGTTCACTAGTGTATACAGACATATTGTCTGGTAGTTTGAAACCATTTTTTATGTTGAGCTCAGGTATAACAAAAGCTGATCCTGTGTTATTACTTGAGTTTTTCGATCCGTCTGTATAGATTTTTAAGTAATTTTTCCAGTTTTGGTTGATATATTCAAGGGTGGTGGCTCTTATAAAGTCTGGGTTGTCCTTCTTTGTGAGGTAGTCGTGAATACTTGTGTCCACGTGGGGCGACTCCAATTCCCAGGGTGGTCTAATGATTTTGTCTGTGTCGCAGATGTGTGCGATGGGTATTTCGTGCTCTTGGAATAGGTTATTTACGGTATAGCCGAGGGGGGCGGAGTCTTTTTCCCAGTTTTTCTTAAATATTCATATTCACTGTTATCTTCAAACATTTTGTGGCATGGGTGATTATCGCCCTTAGCTCTAGTTTTTCCTGCATATTTCAGGGACAGTTCCTCTCGTCTTAAACGAAGAGGTTTCTCATTGGTTTCTATTTGAAGACTACATAAGGCGGTTCCCTTGAAGGCTCCAGTAGCTATTTTTAGAGCAGAATATTGGATGCTGTCTATTCTTTTTATTTGTGTTTTACATGCTGATTGGTATGCGATGGACCCGTAATCTATTTTTGACCTGATTAAGGTTTGGTATAATTTTATCAGACTATATTTACTCGCTCCCCAGTTTGTCCCAGACACACACCTCATGAGGTTCAGGTCTTTATTGCAGCGGAGGACTAGTTGGTCGATGTGGTCTTTCCATGTGAGTTTAATGTCAAAGATCATACCTAGGTATTTAACACTATTTCTCAATTCAATTTTCTGACCTCCTAGTGTTAGTTTAACGTCAATGTGTTTATTGTTTGAAAATATAATGCCCGTTGTTTTTAGGGCGGAAAATTTGAAGCCCCATTTATCCGCCCAGCCGCTAATTGTATCTAGTGTATTTTGCATTATACCTGTCAATTTTTTTTATGGAACGTGCGGTTTTGCAGAGGGCAGAATCGTCAGCAAATAGAGACTGTTCTACTTCTGGGTGTTTCGTGTCAATTTCATTGGCTAGGCCATTGACGAGGATGTTAAAAAGGGTGGGGCTTATGACGCTTCCCTGAGGGGTACCGTTGTCTAATTCATGGTCGGTGGATAGGGTGTTTCCTAGGCGAACTTTAAAATTTCTATTGTTTAGGAAGTTTTTTATCCAGTGTTGCATTCTCCCCTTAATTCCAAGTTTGCTTAATTGAATAATTATGCCGTCCTGCCATACAAGGTCAAATGCTTTTTCTATGTCTAGGAAGATACCTAATGTGTACTGATGTTTGGCATTCCCCTTTTTGATTGAGTGTTGTAATCTGGCTATATGGTCTAACGTACTTCTGTTCTTACGAAAGCCGCTTTGAGTTTTGTTTAATAAGTTGTTGTTTTCCATATGAAATTCCAGTCGATTCTTTACCATGGTTTCCATTATTTTGCATAGATTTGAAGTGAGAGAAATTGGGCGGTAAGAGTTGCTGTCGGATGGATCTTTACCTGGTTTTGGGATTGGGATAACGATGGATGTTTTCCATTTACTTGGAAGTTGTTTGGTCTGCCAGCTGACATTAATTAGTTTCAAAATTAGTTTCTGTGTTTTATTTGGTAGGTGTTTAAATATAGTGTATCCTAGTTTGTCTTCACCAGGTGAGCTCTCTTTTTTACAGTGTATAGATTTGCGGTATTCATTAATGTTGAAGTCTGCATTGAGATAGTTTTCTAAATGATCGTCCAAATCGTTTTCTATCGTTGTTTCTTCCTTAATTTTTCTGAATTCTGGTTTCAGGTTCCTATCGCTACTGTTCGAAGCGAAAGATTCGGCGAGGTGTTCTGCCTTTTCTTTGTTCGTTTTTTGAGTTTTGTTCAGTACAGGGACTGTGTTTGTTAGCTTTCCTTGTATATTTTTTATTTTGTTCCATACTTTTTTTGAATTGGTTTTGGTATCTATAGTGTTGCAAAAGTCTTCCCAACATTTTGATTCAGCTTCTTTGACACTTTTTTCAGCTATAATTTTGAGTTCCTTGTAGTTCGCGTGATCAATTTGGAGCCTACTTTTTTTGAATTTTCTGAGTGCCTTCTTTTTGGCCGTAATATTCTTTGCACACTCCGGGTTCCACAACGGAACTGGGTTTTTATTGTGGCGCTGTTGTGATATCGGAATATATTTTTGTGCTATGTTAAGTAGTGAATTTGTAATGTTTTCATTGAACATCTCTGGATCGGAATTGAATATCTCGTCATGATTTAGGCTTTGACAGTCTATCTGAAAGCTTTTCCAGTCGGCTTTGGAGTACTGAAATTTTGGAGGGGCGTCTGTCCTTTCAGAGTCCGGTTTTATACCAATTTTCATCAGAATGGCGAAGTGGTCGCTGTCAAGCGTGTCAGGAAATGACATGTTCCTGGCAATGACATGTTCCTGGGTTATTAAATATCAAATTCTACTGGGAAAATGGAGTACTTGTCACTTAATACAAAGGAAACAAAAAACCGAGACAATGTTCCAACAGCTACCGCAGGATAACACTGTTGCCTGTAATCTTTAAATTGTTTGAAATGATGATCTGAACGATTTTCCTGTCTCGGCTGTCTGTCGACAACAGATGGCGTATCAAAAAGTAGTCTGTATGCCTCATTTAACTTACAAGAATGCATCAATCACAACTTAGAAAGAGAATTGTGTATACTGTTTTTCTGGATAGCGCCAAAGCCGTTGACCTTGTGTGGCACAACGGACTTCTGTATAAATTACACCAAAGAGGTATTAGAGGGAAATATTGGAGAATTTTCAAGAACATATATACGAATGTGAACAGTTGTGTATCCTTTAATAGTAAACTGTCGCGGTGGTTCAGAATGGAACGAGGGATCCGGCAAGGCAGTGCGAACTATTGTGTGAATTAGAAGAGTCCGGTGAAGGTGCAGTGATTATGGATATTATGGCCAATGTTACAAAGCCGGCGGATGATATATGTTTAACCAGCATACGTCGAAGGGGAGTGCTGGCAATGTTGCGCATGTGTCAAAATTACAGTAAGCTGTGGCGTTTCCTTTTTAAACCGTCAAAAACACTGGGTATGACATTCTCCCTGAATATTTCAAGGCATGTTGATGAGAGATTTGAATTATATGGAGAAACAATCCCGACAGTGAACGAAACCATTCACGTTGTCGTTATCTTGACGAAGAGTCTCTCCTCTCTAAACCGCACCAAGAACGCATGCACATCTTTAAAAAGTGTGACTATGTCCCTGCTGAAATCTGGAGTGCATCCCAAGGTCCTCAACCCTCTCACGAGCGCCCAAATCACAGAGCAAATAGCATATGCTAATGCCCTTTATGGTTGCGAACTTTGGACGTCACCTAATGCAGAGATCCTGATGTTAGAACGAGCCCATAGATGGATTGTTAAATCAATCCAAGGATTTCCCAGACTGACAAGAACTGACATGTGCGTTAGCCTTCTTGTACGGACTTCCATGGAGGGATATATGGAAATTAAAAAGTTACTGTTTCTGGGATATTTATGCAGATTGAATAGTGGAAAACTACCCAAGTCTATCTTTCTAACTCGACTGTATTCGTTTACGCCAAATTACGCAAAGAGAACTCGGTTAGGGTTTATTCCTGGCATAAAGAAAATTTTAGAAAGGTATAACCTGTGTGACGTTCTACACGAGTACCGGTACAAAGAACATGGTACATTCCTCTCTCCACAAAGGTGGAAACAACCTGTGCTAAATGCCGTGCGCGTTCAAGAGGAACATATGTGATTAGGGAAAATGACAGGGGATACGGACGCTTGTAATTCAATAGGTTTATGAAGATTCACAACAAACTTGTACCGTCTACCGTCCGTCTGGTGGCAGCTGGCGAGACGGTATTCGCAGTATAAACATGATATACAATACATGATGATTTTACTGATTACAGTGCGCGAAGTGAACCAGATCGGACTGTGTCACATATGTGGGAAACTCTACACAGATGAGTTACAGCATATATTATTATCATACAACCGGACTGAAGAGAGATACGAGACAAGCTGTGGTGTTCTATTATCAACATCAGTGACATGAATTTTAGTGCACATTTGCACGGCTTGGATGAGTTGGATTTCCTACATGTGTTGTTGGGCGGTCTACTGCAGTGTGATATGATAGAGAAAGACGAAATTGATCAATTTAGAATTAACTGTTTGAAAAGCACAACGGAAATGTAAAATTCGTGTTATCAATAAGAAACTCTTGACAAAGGTGTACAATAATGTTTATATCTCTTAAAGATGTAATCAGCCTCAAAATGGATGGATTTTGTAAACTCTCCCCTGTGCGTTTTTTCAGCATGGAAGATTACCAAAGCATCATATGTATTATATTTGATGACAGTGGGATCGTCATATACAACGAATGCAAGAATATCTTGTCAGAGAAATTTGTAACTCTGCCCGCTTCGACGGCTTTTCTGTCTCGCCATTGAGTGTGTGTTGTACGCGGAGAGGAAAATGACGTCACTGCGTGACGTATGAGTGACGTGGCGACGCTCACGAATTTGAATGCTGCACAGCTGCAGCCATGGGATAGCGTCATGGCTCGTGCCTACGGTTCGGTGATGTCGCATAGCATACGTTGATAGAATGCACCATACGTGTATACGCTTGTTGACACGGCCGTCGAAAAATAAACGGCATGCCATGCTGTTTATTTTTAAAGATCAACTCCTTCTATTTTCTCGTGAATGGTAGAAACAAGTTTAGTTTCTTGTGGTCAGATGTGTTTCATTTTGTACCTGTTGTAACATATGTCACTTTCGTTAAGTTTGAGAGACATCGATTTCAGCCCAGATTTGAGGCTGATTACATCTTTAACATAATTTGACTTCACCTCACGTTTATTAGTATTGTTTGTATGAAATTTATAAAATGCCCTCCAAACGGAGGAATAAAGATTATAATACTAATAATAACTAGAGGTTCCGCTTTGACCCTTGAGTTGCTGCTCCGGCATGAAGCCTATGCTGGCTGTTTTTTAAGCAAAAACATACGTCTCCCCCCAATCTCCCACCTTGCCTTGAGTGGGCAAGTAGTATACAAAGCGTCTTTAAAGCAACATTGACCTCAGAAATTTGCATATTTTGTGGAGGTCACGTGGAGGTAGTCAATCAGAAGCGAGTATTGATGTCACGTGGTGTGTGGTGGGTGGATGGTGGTGGTGGGTGGTGGGTTTAAGATGGCGGCTGGTGGGTGGATGGTGGTGGTGGGTGGTGGGTTTAAGATGGCGGCTGGTGGGTGGATGGTGGTGGTGGGTGGTGGGTTTAAGATGGCGGCTGGTGGGTGGATGGTGGTGGTGGGTGGTGGGTTTAAGATGGCGGCCGGTGTGAGTGAGTGCAAGAATGTATTCATCCGCGGTCATGTCTGGCGGTGATTCGGTCGCGGGAAAAACCTTCCGCGGAGAAAAAGTAGTCCCTAGATAAAAAGGTCCGATGGGGTCGAGTGAGGTATCCAAGTGAAGCTTAGGGGAGGGGGCATCTAATGGGCTGGGGGTGGGGTTGACGTATCGGTTGACATATCGGCCTTCTGCGCATGCGCGGTGGCCGAAGGGTATGAAAATAGCCGTTTTGGGAACAACAAGTTTAGTAATATTTATATAGTTTATTACCCCAATGTTACATCATACCCAGGCTGGGGGGGAGCCGCCCTGGGTATGTTTAGTATGTTCACAGCAAAACAAATTGAAATATCAAACATCATGTTTTATTATTTAACACATTGTCACATTAGGTACAAGGGTTTACTGAGCTCAAGTCAGCGAGCAGCATGTAGACATAGAGTGTGTGTACGGCATGATATTCATCAGTGCACGGGTGACGCATTCAACCGATGGGGGTGATCGGTCAGCTTGGTCAGATCTACGCGTGCACCAGGGACGGAAAGACGATGATGAGTTCAAACAAGTCTTGTTGCAGAACTATTGAACAAGTGTTGAAAAACATTTACCGTATTCCTACACATTCATTGAAGTGGCTTGAGAGCGTATAATTGTATTAAAAATTCAGAGTGTTTTACTGTTAATTGTATTAAATGCAGAACTATTGAACAAGTGTTGAAAAACATTTACCGTATTCCTACACATTCATTGAAGTGGCTTGAGAGCGTATAATTGTATTAAAAATTCAGAGTTTTTTTTACTGTTAATTGTATTAAAATTCAATACTCAGATATAATTGTATTAAAATTCAATACCCTGGTGAACACGTTCATTCTATTTGTGTTAATAAAAATAGTAGAAAATTAAAAAAATTCAGCCCCGCCCCCTTTTCACCGCACCCTCCCCCCTTTCCCCCTTTCCCCTTTTTTTCAATAATTTCAAAAAAATAGTAAAAAAAATAGTAGAAAATTAAAAAAATGGTTGTTAGTGTTCATTCTTTTTTTTCTTTTTTTTTAAATTTAAAAAAAAAAATTCAGCCCCGCCCCCTTTTCACCGCCCCCCCCCCCTTTCCCCCTTTCCCCCTTTTTTTCAATAATTTCAAAAAAATTGTAAAAAAAATAGTAGAAAATTAAAAAAATGGTTGTTAGTGTTCATTCTTTTTTTTCTTTTTTTTTAAATTTTAAAAAAATTCGTCAAGAAAAAATGTTTTGTAGAATATAGATTCGCGTTCATTTCTATTTCGTCAAGAAAAAATTTTCATCTCGAAAATTGGCAGATTGAAATGTTCTCTCTCATTTTATGACACGGTATCTATTTTTACAGCTGTCAACTGTTATGGTTTGGTCACAATGTTGCCATTTTCTCCCCTATATTTAGCGTCCACAAAAAGAAGAGTATATTACAGCAATTATGTTCAAGAAAACACCCCGCTAGAAAATTGTCTTCAAATTGTCTGTTGTTGTGGGAGTATAAAAAAATCCTGGTCAACAGGGGCGCGTATATTTCGTGCGACGCTATGTTGCCAATGCATTGAAATTTGAATAGGTTGTCTGCATGGGTTTCAACGCAAGTATAGTACTAAAGTCTAGCTTACCTGATAAAAGAGTTTAGTCCAGATGTATACCTATATTCCATACTCCCGGACGTTTGATGCATATCTGGGGGCTGTTTTTTTCCTAGGTGGGTATAACACACCATGAAGCCTTCATCACGATGCATTCGTATGCTAAAAAAATATGGGTATCACCACGAATCTCATTTCCATATATATTTTTTCGAAATTCACAGATATTTCCATCGGTAAATCCGGTGTTCAGTATACCACGTGGATGAAATGAACGCACTAATTTGCCTGTCAGCTCTCTTGTTGTTTCAGCGCACACGGTGAGCAAAAGTTTCAAGAAATTGATTTCAGTTCCCGCATAACGTCTTCTTCAAGTCCATTTTGAAGAGTCGAGCGTATGAATCGAGTGAAAATAACATGCGATTCATTGGCCTGTCCGGTAAAACTGCTGAGCTGTTGGCTTGCGTTCGCCGCACACGCTGAGGATTTGGCCTCGCGAGGCGAAATTATCAAACAAGTTTGATATTTTTCCCCCGGCCTCGCGGTTCAGCCAATGAACTATAAGAAAAACATATGTGTGTGCATATTAATAAACCACGTTGGCTGTATAGGTCGTAGAAAATGGGCGCCTAAAAAATGAACACATTTCATTACACTGTTGCGAATTGTTGCCAGTGCACGTGTGACTCAGTGCGTTTTCATATCCAGCTCAAATTGACACGGAGAATTTCGTTACCATTACCAGTAAATTGTAAGTTTATTGCGGAAAGAATTTATATTGCATAAATTCCTGCGGGAAATAGGAAGTACACATATAAGAGAATATTGTCTTGACGTAAAAAGTTTGGACATTTCATATTTACGGAGATATGGATTTTTATAACTGAGCCGGTTTTTCGTGTAAACCATCGCAGCGAAAAGGGAAACGGCTGTCATCTTCGTTTTGCTATGTCACAAAAAGTGCCCGAATTACTTATTCCTAAATGATTTCATGACGAATCCAACTAAGGTTAGCAAGTATACATATTTTACGATATTGTGAATAACTGTGAGCACATAAGACGTTCTGGTTGCTGAGATCTGAATTTTTGAAGTTTGGCAATTTTCTGACTTCAGCTTCGAATACCCACCGCCATATTTGTTGGAAGCCGGTTTTTCGTTTGTCATGATGGAAAATCATTAATTAATCATATTTTGAGATATATTTCTCAAGACAACCTTGTATTCATTGAAAATATAAATCGGCGAGTAGTAGACGAAGGGAAAATTGGGAAGTACTGACCATGCCCCAGAATACTTCATATGCATATCACGGCCTTAAGGCCTATGTAAGATGTAATCTACTTCACAGTTTAGTAGTATAAAAAGCGCAAGTCCTATTGACCTTGCCCCTTCCAAAGAAATAAAATCGGCTCTATTTTACAGGAGTATATACGCAGGTCACGTGGGTTGTCACGTCACTTCCGGGTTTTCACTAAAAACTACCTCCAAACATAGAAGAGTTCCTTTTTTTTTCCCTTAGACGTCCGTATGTTCATCCTCCAAACCCACAAGAGTTCCAATGTTCAACCGCCGGGGTGTTTTCCACTGGCCTGGCCCGCCCCAGCGCCCCGCAGCGCGCGCGCGCGCGCGTCATCCCGCGTCATCCCCGGAAGTGCGCGCGCGCGGACGCGGGTCAAAAGGTCAAAGAGTCACCTCCAGGTCAGACGGTCCAATGTCCAA
>JAVTVY010032853.1:0-14532 GCA_036873755.1 Hanleya hanleyi
AGATCATCCATTATTTGTTCGCTATTTTAATGATTTTAGACGATGATAAATGAATATAGATGAATAATGATAAAAATTATTGAGAATGATGGCTTGAACTGTGTCGACAAAGTTGGGGTGATGAGTTGAAGTAGTATTCACGTCCATGATAGTATACCCGAAGTTCTATGTATAAGTTTGGTCATAATGGATGTTTGGCATAACACTGAAAGGCTAACATCATTGCAAACTTTCACACATGTACCAGCTGAGCTTGAACCGGTGCCAGTTCAGCGGTGTGAGGCTAGTGATCACCAGCAAAACGCCTTAGACCACTTGGCCACCGAGTACTTGTCAGGGTTGTCCTAGACTTAATATATATGTGTATGTGTGTGTGTGTGTGTGGGTGGAGATACTACACTTGAAGACAAGGGTACATGTGCTTTATACATCAGTATATGTATAAACTCTGGGGTGGTCTAAAATAGTTTGAAATATAGGATGGACGGCGACTCATGTATCTCCACATTTATTCATGAGCATAGGAGAACTATAGAAAGTACAATCCAAGAAAGTGACCCAGGCTACAGGTCTTTTAATTACTGTGTGTGATACATAAATGTTTTCGGGTAAATATGAACCATGGGGATATACCTGTGTTTTGACGTGCCCAGACAGTTGTGAGTGTGACTGATCATCTCTTGGAGGGAACTCCCTTTCTGTAACATAGGTAAATAAAATAAGCACACCGATTATCTCTTTAATACACATGGTACATGGAAACCTGTGTATATATACAGACCATGCTTGGGACCAGATCATAGTGTCCGTTTTGACAGGTTCTGGTTTATCAAAGTTTAAACTAGTTTAAATTTAAGTATTGTGCCCATGAATACTGTTGGTATTTAGACTAGAGGTTGGTCAGTTTACTCAAGTGTTGATATTCACAGGTTTAGCTGTATTTGATTGGTTACCCCAATGGATTTGTACAGAGTGAGTGAGTGAGTGAGTAGGATTTAACGTCGTTTTCAACATTGTTTCAGTCATATCACGACGGTGCCTACATGTGCCAGAACACGAGAGTGTCCACAGTTCCTATTATTCTGGACACTGATCAGCCCAGCCAGTACAGCACCCGGTCACCCATCCAAGTATTGACCGAGCTCAACGCTGCTTAACTTCGGTGATCTGACGAGAACCGGTGTGCCCAACGTGATGCGCCGTACCTGGATTTGTACAGAAATGCTTACATATCATTGACTGGATAATATTCCCTATTTTCTCCACCAGCCAACTAAAATATCACAGGGGCTTGTCATTCATCAGTTATTAATTATTATATTAATATTCATAAATACTCTCCTCCTACTCCATAGAGCATATAATAGCATTGTGAAGTCTATGTTTGTGCACCGATTGTTGCGCAGCCTGATAAATTGCAATCAGGAAATGTTACGTCAGCGATCCGACGACCAATGATTTGACTTTTGACATGTTTTGGCGGAAGACATGTCATCCACGAGGCACCCGAACAACACAAATGAATGAAACGAGTTGAAAGATTCAGAACCATATAGCCATGAACCGAAACGCAAAGGAAATGCAATCATATTTTTCGTCAAACGTATTTCGAGCGGGCCGAATCAAGCAATATCATAAACACTGATATTAATAGAATGAACAACTGTACAAATCTTTCTTTCTGGAACCCTGTAAATTGTCTGTAATCTTTTAAACATTTTATAGATCCGCTCTTTCGTTTTCCCTGGAAGAGAGAAAAAAAGAGGCACTCGACGGGTGTGACTCGCCTGTGTTACACAGTACGCTCGGTCAACAAGCAGGAATTAATTTTCTTAATTATGTCAGCTACGTGACCCCCTACTAAATTTCTCTTTGAACACATGGCTTCCGGTCTGCTAAAATTTGCGGTTTTGATGGTGATTTCATGTTTTAAGCCCAGGGCTTTATATTACGCTAATTTGGGAACACCCTCTATTAGATTACGCTAATGTGCCCAAATTAAAAGTACATGTAAGATGGATTAATAACAGGATGCACATTGCTGAAAAAGTTTAAAAAAGTAACCAGTTATTAATTTCCTGTTGAATACTTGCCAACAAACTACATATTTTGTACATTTTTAGAATTCTTTCTCTCCCCAAACTTCATATAATTTGGGCATATTTAATTTGGGCACACCCTTAAACGGTGTAAACAACATATAATATACCCTTCTTGTCACTGACTTGAGTCTTAATGTACAGGTATCATCAGTGCAGAGCTCTTGAATACATTTGCTCGTTATCAGGGAGTAGCATCTGTTTCTCTATAATATACTATACACAGTACATCTGTATCTGTCATTACATACTAGACAGGTTAATATTTCATATAGATTTGTATCTACGGACCTTGCTGTTACTACTACTGTTGGGCCATTCTATAATTAGGTGTGTGACATTCAGAAGCATATTTGGGAATGTTCTGCTGACCACACAGAAAAAATATAAACAGCAAGGATTAACTTTGTAATGTAATTGAAGCTATGAAGCTGGACTAAACTATCATATGTCAAAAGCTGACATTAATGTAAAAACTTTTGCTTAGCATGGGTTTCAATGATCCGTCACGTGTGTGACTCACAAAAAAAGTAAATTTCCACATGAAGTGGTTTGTTGAAAAAATCTGTGATTGTATCAGGATTATGAAAAGTTATTTAGAACAGGTGGTTTGCCCAAGGTTTCTTCTTTACAGGTTTCCAACTGTCTTTGAAAATATCTTTGGTTTGTATAATGTGAGGGGAGGAATGTGTCGTCACATGTGTGATCAAAATAAACGTCACGTGTGTGACCTCTGAACTACAGATAAAGATAGTAGATTTGATGAGGTGATGAGTGACTTAGAACCTATTACCATCATCAAAACAGCTTTTCTGACAATACCCAACATAACAAAACATTCTACCCTGGCCTGTACGCAGGGGCACCGTCCCCCCCCCCATACACACAGAAAACAAAAAACAGCAAAGAATGCCAAACGCACTTGACTGCATGACCACAAGAGAAGGAGAATTAAGTAATGCGAATGAAACTTTGTTTGGTATCGGTAAGATAGTCATACTGTATAACACTTGGGGACATCTGAAAAGTATGTACAACTCAAAATCAGAAGTTTTGACCCCACTCCGTTACGCCCCCCCCCCCCCCCCCCACTTCGAGCATGTATACATACTGTATGTATGCCCCCATACAGGATAAATCTCATCATGTGAAAGGCATATTGTTATATTTCATGATCATTCTTAAGTTATAGGTTAAATCAATTCATTTAGTGTCGTATAACCCGATATGTCAAACATGTGCAATCATTAATAAATGCCAACAGTGAATATTGTTCTATTCGATGTATTCCATAATCAGTCTGTATTATGATAAACTCGGGATGATAAACAAATTCATCTTTGAAAATGTTGGGAGTAGCTCCACAGCAATAAAAAATTATCCATAGAATAGCCTTGTGTTATACATGTCGCCTATCAAAGAAAAAGAGAAACACATGGATAAATTCTCACTGACCTAAATCTGAAAAGGCGAAGTGACCCCTTGAATTTATCACTACTGAAGGTACTATTTCCTTCCCCATGCTCGCTAAGAGTGTAAAATATTTTGTCAGGAGTTTGGGGCCATTTCCAGTGATTTCCAGCCTTAACCATTACGGATACTTCTATCTCCAACCCAACAACCTTTGTCAACTCCCCAGGGAATTGTTCATTGTCGTAAATATCACATGTAATCCCAGAAAAAAATAATACAATATTGCATTAATGCAATTTCTATTCCAGAACTCAGATTTTCACTTTTAGACTAATTTCTCAATTTCTGATGTCCCTATAGTTTATGAAGCTTAAAGTTTCTACATGTACATGGCAGGGCCTCGAAGTAGTGTTTGACGTGATTTAAGTGTGTACATGTACCTTGACCTAAGACTGACTATCATAGGAGGCATGAGACATGTTTTTTTCAATTTCGAGGTTTCTAGATCACCTAATTAAGTCAGGAATTGGATCAGAAAGTAGGTCACATTGACTATGGCCCAATTATGACAGGTCTCACTGACATTGACCTAATTAAGTGCATTTTTTTGCCAATTTCAAGGTTTATAGGTCACTTAAGTAGGTCAAATTTTCATCAAAAGTGGATCAGCTCAAAACTTGCTGGTAACAGTCCCCTAATGCATGTTCATGCAAAAAATAAAGGTTCTAATGTCAACGCTTCTTATTATTTTGCCGGAGAAAGGATTCGGATGGATTGACCGACTCATTACCGGACAATTTGCAAATGAGACCCTATACTTCATAGGACAATTCAGGAATAGCTAGATGTGCACATATTTACAGTGCTGTAACTTAACTTTTTGGACAACCTGCAGTCAGGGCAGGCTCCAGCCTAAATCAGCCTGCCCACAATGAAGACTGCCTGGCCCGCACCCCAGGCAATGGCCCTCCCAAATGCCACACCACTTTGACGATTTAGGTAGGTATGGCCCACATCCAACCCCTTCACTTTGTCCAATTCACATAAAAAGGTGTAATCTGTCCAAGGCTTGCCAGCTTTCAAAACAGCATAAGCATTTCTGAACAGTATTAAAAGCCTTGATTGTTCTGTCTCACTGAATGAAGTCAAAATGTTGTTTCGACACGCTTCAAGTTTTGTCTCGTTTTCCTTCCTTTTTGTGTAAACTCTATGGGATGTACTTTGTTCGTGTGTCTGAAGAGAACTTTTTCGGTAGGCCACTGACCCGTACAGAAAACTTTTATCTTGGCGGTCCTTATCTGTCGGGTCAAGCTTTACTTTCTCATATGACCGACATAAGTTACACACAATGACGTTTTGCCCGTCTGATCCTTTGATTTCATCCGACCACGGAAATTCATCTCGCCATGAAGGCACGAAGGTTCGTTTGCGTTTTTCTCTGTCATATAGTCTATTGCGCTCGGACGATGTTCCAGTGTTTGTTGTTTTGTTTGTTGGCGAATAGTTCGTCAAAAACTTGTGCATCTGGCAGGAAATGGCGGCCAATACGTGCCCTCTCCACGAAGCGGCTTTTATCGCGTGATCGTATACAGTTGAGCTATCCGTGTAGATAATCGAATCATGGAGAATATATCCTTGGATACGGAGAACGATGGGAGCTCTTCTATGTGGAGGTGAATATCGACATACTCCAAGCGCGACGATAACGAGAAACTTAACATAAACGACGATGATTTAGGTAGAATTGTTGACCAATACATGATAGACAAACAAGTGCATGCCCACCATTAAATAATAGACAAGTGAGTGATAATAAAGTGCATGCCCCCACGGGCAGGAGTATCGAAAGTACGGCATGCCCGCACATTTTTTTGCCTGCATTTGCATGCGGGCAGGCGTTAAGTTACAGCACTGATTTATCAAAGTTTAAGAAGGACATTCCAAGCAGTCTTGCGTTATGTGCTACACTCAGAAAAGCAGATGAGAAAATGACAGAAAAATTGGCGTGTATATGCCTTTAATGCACATACATGTACAGTGGAAAATTCTGATGTTTCATGAAGACTGGCCTGTTCCATTCCAGGCAAAACTGAAACATTGTTGCAATCTAGCATGAGTCAGAGCACTGGTGCAAGTGCAAAGCCAGGTCAAGACTTGCCCAGTGAAGATGATACGACTTCAACATAGTGAAGCAAATGAAAATTTTACAGCAGTAGCTCGGGCATGCCAGGAGAATTGCCGTCACACACGTGACGCTACTCTGTCACACACGTGACGTCACGTGTGTGACTGTTCTTTTTGGTTCTTTTAATTATTTGCATTGGAAGATTTCATAGGTTTTTTTTAACATGTACCTTCTCTCCAACATGGTAATTTATAAACCTGAATATTTTCAATTTCTCTGATAAACTAATGTTTCTACACAAAGTAACATGCATTTTCGTCACGTGTGTGACATGCAGATCAAGCAGTTGAAATGACAATTTTTTTTACCAATAAAGATCTAAGCAAAAATCAATGATGCATGACAGGCATCTAATACTGCATAAACAATACATTGTGATTATATTTTAGTTCTCCAGAATTAACTCTTGCTGTTCAGAGGGGCCTTCTCAAACTTACATTCAAATTTGACCCAAAATATCAAATATCATAGGTCATAAACATTTGGCATGAAAATACCTTTGTTTGATGCATATTTTGAAATCATTAGTTGTATATTATCATCTACTCTATCATTGATATAATGCAAGTTAAAAAGAGATTGGAATGTAAATTTCAAAATTTCTTGTTCTAGGCTCATAATTTATAGAATGGCCCTGTTATGTTTTTGTCTTGTGTGTAATTGCCTTTGGCCCTCTGTGGCATATCTGTGCAAATAAATGATTCTGATTCTGATTCTGTAATATAAAGACCTGTCGCCACCCGCGCAACTGGAGGATTTTTAACCTAGGCCTCAATGGAGCGTAACAGGTTTTTCCTAAAAATCTTCTCTTATACTTGAGATAAATTTCTACAACTTGACGAAGTAAAAGATAGTACATCCGTTCAAATTATGTGTTAAAATCAGAGCTGAACTAGCCTTTTTCAAAGTTTTTTACATTTACTTCTGTGTTAAAATTAGGCCTTTCAGAGGGAGGAAAATCCCCCAGTGACGTCATTGTATCATAGAGAATCAGTCCTACAGCATAATTAATAACTGACCAATGATCAGCCCCTGTGTAAAATATCAAACGGAGGCATAGCCTCAGCAGCATCACCGAACTGGCTTATTGCATCAAAGCAGCTTGGATTATATGTGAAGTTCAAGCTGGCCTATGTCTATATCTAGCAATTTCGAGATATTCAAACTTTTTCCCAACAAATACGCAACAACAACAACATACAAGTTATCGGTCCGGTCAATATTTTTTCGAATCATCTGACTATAAGTTGAAATATCAATGATATATTTATGTACCTCTACAGAAAACAAGGAGTAATCGTTAACAATGTCAAGAAACTTGGAAAAGTCTCCAGAAGTAACTGAATCAGTGATGAAAAATCTCCCAGCCTTCGAAACCACGTTTTCCATGGAGGCCGCCATGACCGCTGTTTCGGTTGTGTAAAATTCAGACTCCGAGGTGAAACCGACAAAATCCTGGTAGCATTGCGAATCGCAACTAATTATTCTCCCAACGTCAAGAGATAAACAATCTGATGTCATGAAAATGCTATTAATATGCCTGCAAAATATAGCGCTATACCTAGATGGAGAAAACCATCCATGAATTGATGTGATATCTAACGGTCGTAATTCATGAATTACGACCGTCAGATATCACATCAATTCATGGATGGTTTTCTCCATCTACGCTATACCCATCTAAGACCTTCCAAAATTGACCCCATAAAAACCAAATTAAAGGAGGCCAAAACGCGCCCCATAAAACCAAAAAGGGCACCCCTTAAGGGATTCCGTTATCTTTTCTTTACCAGAAGTTACTCGTTATATCCCACACTCTCATCAGCAGCTAAATTTTCCGCTATCTGACGGGAAAAGCTCAAAATTTACATTTGCTTTTCGGCCTACCAAAGTCCATAAAACTAGTTTGGATTTGAGATTTTCTGCTATCTTTTAAAATGTGAGTTTGGCAAAAGTATCTCTTAAGAAATCGGCATATTGAAGGGCCTTTTTTGTGGCTAATTTCAATTAATAAAGCATGCGGTAAAAATTTAAGCTAAGAAATTGAATGTTCACCATGTATTGTTTTTCTATAACAGCATGTTGAGAGCACATTTCTTTCCTGAACTGTAAAATCCCCGAAAATCGATTTTCTTTTATCCATACGAGAATGATTTAAATAAGAAAACAAATTAAATATTTTCAGATATATGCTATATATTTTCAAGTAGTATACTGCAATAAGAAAAAGTTATGGGGGCTTAACTTTTAGCGTGTGAAATGTAACGGAACCCATTTAAAGACTACAACGGAATTTAAATGACAAACCACGCCCCCGTACCGGACCCTTCTCACAAGACAAGGCGTACAGCGAGTGTCCATTTCCCAGTACCGTTACCATATACACAGCTGGTTTATAAAGTTATTATGTGATCAGGTTCATATATTTGTGCTGACTGTTTTGCCGGCCTGCAAAAACTATCTCATCGTATCTTATATCGAAAAGATACCATTTCACATGGCTTCTCGGAATCTGAGAAAACTCGACTGGAAGAACATTTGTTGTAGCTAGGCCTATTGCTTGATAAAATCGACTGGATTCGCTTGAATTCGTTGCTATTCAGATTTAACAATCGTCTTCATAAAGAGATATGAGTAGCATATAAACCATGAATCTGACCCAATTGTTGAGGGGGTAAAATGAGGAGGGTTGTACTAGGATTTTTCCCCTAAATAAAATCCAGAAAAGCGGACTCAATGCGGAAAACAGGAATTTACACCCATATGGAGTACAAGGGTGGGATGTGGATGGAAGTACGCTGTAGCCTAGTCCATGGTGTGTGGGGTTCTGACATGGTGACGTGACTACTTTGAATACGGGTCATAGAGTACCGTGGGTGTTCAGATTGGAAAATGAGGCTAGCCAATCAGATGAGCCCCATAGAGTTCATACCATGTATTGACTACCCTAACGCATTCCACTGCATTAAGAAATGCCCTCAACTTACAATGTACAGGCGCGCATCGTGGGGTGCGAGTCTGGTGACGTTATAAAAGACCCACGCTCGGGCAACCCCTTCATTTGTGGGCATCAAGAGCGTAGAGTCCACTTCAGAATGACGAGCATCTCGTGCGTGCTTTTCTCAGCCTGGCTTGTATGATAAGCGCGTGGAGATCATAGAAAACGTTGGAATGTGTGCGACAGTGACCCGTCACAACACCAACCGACTGTCATGGATGGAGAAAATTCAAACGAGTGTTAATTGGCGAACTGGAGGGCAACTTCATCCATTTGTGTCACGATATCTACGTCCGCCGCGGCCCCTTCTTTGCTCAGTTGGCTCAGCTGAAGGGATCCACATGGCAGTTCACCCTGAATCCCGACCAATGCCCCCCCCCCCTCCCCTTTCGAACAGGCCGTGTCGTGGGTGAACCACATGCTTATCGAGGATCAGTCACCCTACGCGTTGACAGTCAAAGTGGTCTTGTAAGACGTATACTGACAGAGCCCAATGCAGTGATACATAAAGAGGCTACGTTATAAATTAAGGATGGTTAAAATTAAGCATCTGTCATCATCATGAAGCGCTGGGCGAAATTATGTGTTGGACAACTTATGCTACAGTCCTGAGAGTCATGCAGCGTATAGTGGGGTGAACGCACTTACGAGCAGTCCCACAGGATTCGTCGATAGCAAATCTAGACCGTGCCCATACGGACGAGAACGAGAGAGTCTTATCATCAGGCTCAAGCACTTCACGACGGTACATCGATGTGCTCATGAACCTTGTGGAAGGGTATATCGAAGCAATCATCGCAGTATCCAGACAGCCCCGATACAATTCACTAAGCGCAACGAAGCCAAAGTCCGGGCCGTCCTGATATATCCAGGGACACCCCTGTAATGTCTAATTACAACGCATATAAGGGTTATAAGGGCCAGGCTGAGAATAGCACGCACGAGATGCTCGTCATTCTGAAGTGGACTCTGCGCTCTTGATGCCGACAAATGAAGGGGTTGCCCGAGCGTGAGTCTTTTATAACGTCACCAGTCTAAGTCCCTGTAAATTCCAGCGTGGCGACCAAGTGCGGATCAGTAAAGTCAAGGGCAAGTTCGAAAATCACACACTTTGTGATCATACAGCCTCTGATCTGATCATACAGCAACACAATATATCAACAGCATCAATGTATTCCAATGAGTACTAATTGTGCAACCCTTTTGGCTCACCTATATCTTGATTGTCTATGATTGTCTTTCTGAATTTGGTGCTAATACTGTTATATGGAATATGGAATAGGTCTTTGGATGAATTATGGATGACGGACTAGACGCTTGTAATTGTGAATATGACTATATGCAGACGATTCCAAATTTCAATTCAAAGCCCGTTCCTTCTCATTCGCCAAACGCTATATAGACGATCTTCTCGCTGTGGATAATCGCTATATAAATGACACAGCGAAGAGTATATATCCACCTTCACTGGATTTGAAAGAAACTACAGATTGCCCCACCTGCACATCATATTTAGACCTATATCTCT
Organism: Hanleya hanleyi; assembly: GCA_036873755.1. NCBI lineage: Eukaryota > Metazoa > Mollusca > Polyplacophora > Lepidopleurida > Hanleyidae > Hanleya > Hanleya hanleyi. The sequence goes on from JAVTVY010032853.1 coordinate 10,224, forward strand.
ATAAAAATGAAGCGGGCCTTCTCTCTCGTCGACTTTATGACAAAAGAGATGATTACAATTTCGACATCATAAACTATCCCTTTCTGGACAGTAATATTCCAGTGGGACCTGCATATGGCGAACACATTACAAGCGTCTAGTCCGTCATTCATAATCCAGCCGTCGTCCATTAGAGAATATCCGCGTCCATAATCCAAAGACCTATTCCATTTTCCATATAACAGTATTAGCACCAAATTCAAAAGACAATCATAGTATACATAAACATAGGCTTGTTTCCTGCAAGAGAGAAGCGGTCAACAGTTTTCAATGATGCCGGCAAGACATCATGATGTTCCAAAAATATCAAATCCGTATCGCTGATCAGTATTCTTAATCCATAATATTCGTTGTAAAGTCGTCATCTAAAGAATGATGTATCTCAGTCACGCTTTGATTGTGACTGTTCATATGAGTACCATGAGGATCTTGAAGTACATGGGTTCATACGGCCCCTAGCCCCGGGTTAAGCGGAATTAGACACAAGTTACGAAACGTAGCGCCATAGATCTTGCACGCTACGTTCGTATTTTGCTATCAGCATGCGATATGTATCGCCAAATTTGAGAAACTTTGAGTGGAGGCGCTTGGTGCAATAGCCCTGTTTTATAAGTTTCTGCAACAATGTTTTGTGACGTTGATTAAAATCATCACATTTAACACAGGATCTAGCAAATGCTACTAAGCGAGATATGTATACGCCATATGCAGGTCCCACTGGAATATTACTATCCAGAAAGGGATAGTTTACGATGTCGAAATTGTAATCATCTCTTTTGTCATATCTCACCCAGTAGCATTTGCTAGATCCGGTGTTAAATGTAATGATTTTAATCAACGTCACAAAACATTGTTGCAGAAACTAAAACATACCACCGAGCGCCTCCACTCAAATTTTCTCAAATTTAGCGATACATATCGCGGGCTGATAGCAAAATTCTCGTGCAGCGTGCAGGATCTATGGTGTTACGTTTCGTAACTTGTTTCTAACTCCGCTTAACCCGGGGCTAGGGGCCGTATGAACCCATGAACTTTAACATCCTCATTGTGCTCATATGAACAGTCACAATCAAAGCGTGCCTGAGATACATAATTCTCTAGATGACGACTTTACAACGAATATCATATGGATTAAGAATACTGATCAGCGATATGGATTTAATATATTTGGAACATCATGATGTCTTGCCGGCACCATTGAAAATGGTTGACCGCTTCTCTCTAGCAGGAAACTAGCCTATGTTTATGTACACTATGATTGTCTTTTTGAATTTGATGCTAATGCTGCGCTGTTAAATGGAATATGGACTAGGTCTTTGGATTATGGACGGGGATACTCTGGCTGAAATATGAATGACGGACCAGACGCTTGTAATCTACTCTGTCAACCCACGGTGTATCAACGAGAATATCTCCTTGGGAAATCCCTGGAAGGTGCGTTTTATGATGTGGAGTTACAGCCGGTGGAGAGGTCCAGAGCAGATTACAACCGCGCGGAACGCACCCTGAAGATCGAAAGACCTATCACTTCGTGAATAGGCAAGACTGGTCGAGTTAATAATTCCTGTGCCATCCACAACCAGATGAAACTGATATCAACTCAACAGGAATCGGAGTTCAGTCTACGTCGGGCATGGACAGAGGCCGATTGCCACTGACACCCCAAACCCAAGAAGGTCAAGTTGGTGCTGTGATCACCATGATCACTGTCTTAGACCCCTGGGCCTCTTAGAACCTCTACGTTCATCCAGTACAGACGCAGCCTATTACGATACCTACCACGCCAAATCCACAGCCTACTACGGTACGACCAATCCTGACACCGGAGACCGAATATGTGACGGCACCGACTACATCCCGAACTCACCGGAGTAGAACCCACAACCTATCTCCGTACCATATTTACGAGAGCGAGTTACGACGCGAGTGGTATGAACGTCAAATTTGTCGTAAAAATGAGGCGTAAGGCTGATGACGTCAAAGGTCACTTCCGGTGACATCATTTCCTGTGCGAGGGCATTTCTGGGGGTCACGTGATGGGTTGGGTGGATGTGAAATTAGGATTTTTCCTGGAACCTTAAAAAGCGGAAACAAGGACAATACGCTAAAAGTTTAAATGGGCTAGATGGGCCTATAATGGAACTATGGGGTCATGATGGGTATCCGTGTGAAGTTGATCGGCTTCCGGATCTCGAAGCCGATCAAGTCATGGTTGGCTGCATGTAAAACTAGGATTTGGTTTGGAAATACGAAATCCGAAAAAACGGACTTCACATCTAAACTATAGAAAATCCCTATTGCATGGGTCTAGGTACGGTGATAGTGGTCCTCCAGCGGATCGTGGCTTGCCGCGAGTGGGTTAGCAAGTGTATGTAAATAGGATTTGTCTCGGAAATATAAAAAAGCAGAACACGGACTTTACACCTAAACCATGAGGAATAATCCAGAGAAGTGTGTATGGAGCCGTCTGTGTGTAAAATTAGGATTTGTTCCGGAAATATGGAAAAGCGGAACACGGACTTTTTACCCCCACGTGCGGAAAAGACAGAATTTATTAGTCCTATGATAGGGATAGGCGAGCAGCCATACATATATAGTAGACAAACTGCAGCGTCGCTCAGGTGCGCCACAGAGACACACCTACCGCATACACTAACCCACAGGGGACCACTCGTGGACACTGGAGTGTGTTAAGAACTCATGAACTCAGGCATACTGGTGATGTGGGTTGGTCTACCATGGTACAGTTACCTCACCGTATGTGTGGAGGAGAAGGAGGAAGAGGAGGGGGCAGAGGAAGAGGAGGAAGAATGGAGTTGAGTGAGTGAGTGGTCATGTACGTCTTAACGGCAAAATGTAGACAGAGGAGAGAACAAAACAAGGATGACAAGTCAATCATTTTTATTATCCCCATCCAGCACAGCACACCCACGCTGGGGGAGCCTCTATGGGTATGTTCACAATTAAAGTATGCTCTTGTCATTCTTCGGCCACGGTCGCATTTGGCCTAAGCGTCGTCGGGCAGTCCAGGATACCGTTGAGGCAGCATGTCTTGAAACAGTTGTTCGCGCATTTCAAGCGGCACAGGCTATACCGTTCATAGATAGCCATGTCTGTTTTCCTGATGTTCGGGCCCATTTGGATGTACGCCTTCCTCGGCATGAGTATTAATAGCTTCATACACAATACAATCCCAGAAGGTAGGTTCTTCCTCACTCCCCTGTGACGTAGCCTGACTATCTGATGTCAAGCTCTATATATCAGTAGATTCCCAGCAGTCTCTGCATCGGTATCAGTTGGTGGACTCGCAGCAGTCTCAGTATCAGCATCTGCCTCGGTTGGCTCATCGGCTTCTAGCCACTCGGCGTCTGGATGGCGTCTTCTGGTGTCGCATCATATCGTAATGTCTGGAGGTACGTGCGTTCACACTCAGAGCAAGTATAAGCCGTCTTTACGGTTGGACGTCGACTGTGCACGTGTTTGTGATACGCTTGCTTTTATGGACAGTAACGCCCAGCTTAGCGCTTCAACGCCCTGGTGAAATAGCCCAGAAGCTCTGATGGTCCCATGGAATTGACACTAATTCATCGAAATGCAGTGACGACCATCAACGCCCGTCGTTACGCCAAAACGTCCGTCTAACGTCTTAACGCCCTATCTTAACGCCTTAACACCCTAATTGAACGCCTTAACGCCCTTTCGTAACGCTTTAACGCATTGTCGATCACTCCATGAACTGACATTATCATGTTGTGGATTGGAGCAGATAATTGCCCGTCTCCAGCTGTGTCTTCCCTTATTTGTGTTGTAATTCATAAAGGTTTGAAATGCTTCATGCAGGATCAACAAATTCTGGGCACGGGTAGCTGTATTGATTTGCTGTTTGTGTACTATCTGTTTTTTATGCAGCAGACGACATATCCGGGTCATCCATTGGATGTTATCTATGGGCGTGACAAGATGACCACGCATGCGTTTGTTCTGAGCGGCCTCGGCGGTCCCACCTTGAGCTGTATCAATAATAGCATCGACTTAACGTAACGCTTGACGTAACGCTTCGGCTAGAATATCCTCGTTGTTGGTTCAAAGTAACCATCAGGCAAGGTGGACTCTGTATTGCTCACTGTGAAATAAGGAAGATGGTGTCGTGTGGGCTATTTATAGTTGGACGCTTTTGATCTTAATGATGCATTCAAACATGGGGTTTTTAACATTAACGCTGTTCTTTCGATTCCCATATGGACTGGGTCCTTGTCCAGCAATTTCATAT
>JAVTVY010032854.1:0-14590 GCA_036873755.1 Hanleya hanleyi
TCAAGTATCTTTATTATCAGTGATTATGGCAAAGCATTTTCTTGGTGTAGATGACAAAGGACCTACCAATATGATATAATCCAAAAATAGTGTGCGGGGGGCACAGGTTGTGAAAGACCCATTTCTGTTTACAAGACAATGCTTCTCTTGAGATTTTTGCTCGAATAAACAACACTCTTTATTCTTCTTACATTAATGAAACATTATTACGCTTTCAGCGGAATAAAAATCTATTTGATTAAACAATGAGACACCAGTTTTAGAATTTTTCCACCCCTTACCTACCCCGGTCTTCATGCTGTTTTCACCATTTCAGACTGACCCGATTCTTGTCAACTCGACATACCGTACCGTAAATTAACGGGAAATGGTGCACTCGAACTCTGCACAAAATTAACATGCCTTGCAACAGGGTTTGTCCAGAATATTTTACGGAAACATTACGAACAAGAGAGTGATTAAAAGAATGTATTTTAGCGCCTCTATCGAACTAAGACGTCTCCTAGAAGAAGAATAGGTTCGCAGCAGTGATCAAGTCAAATCACTCGAGGACAACCCCGAGCACTTCCTGTCTATTTACTCGCGCACTGAGACACTGGGACAAGCAAAACGCTGCAAGATAACACTTTCAGATACAAAAGAGTATTGTAACATATATATTGTTAAAGTAATAGACTCAAGAAAGAAAACAATATCGCGATAAACAGAAAATACAGACAATATCAAGGATGAGCTCAAGAGCTCTTTCTTTAGGATGTGTACGTTGGTCGGACGGCGGAAGGATATCTTTAAACTTAATTCATGCCCCTATAATGTAAATCTATTACCATAGATTACATAAAAATGTGAATGGGTATGAATGGTGGTGCCCCCGGTGGTCAGACTGTCATAAAAAAGCAATTCCAACGGACTTGTAGTGATCCCCCCTCCCCTCCCCCCCCCGCCTCAAACACATGAGCATTTTGGGATAGAACCAAATTTCAGAAAACTCTGATACCAGTAAGTTTTTTTTTAGAATTTATTTAATATGTTCCAGACAGACCTCAATATCAGTCCTTTCCGGCCCCTCAGGCTGAATGTTAAAACTAAGTCCAAATTAGTAAGCAACAAGTTACAATTTTCAAGCTGACCCGGCCCAGGAGTCGAAATATTAAAACTAATTTAACAGTCACATGAGACAGCAGATAAAAAAGTGTACCCGTCACCTTTAAGAATTACCTGAACAAGCGGTCGTTGAAATTGTCGAGTACATGTAATTCACAATTAACGACAAAGCAGCTACACGTTACCAATAAATTAATGACACCTTGTTTCCATGCTCTAATTTGCAGCTGTTTGAATGAATTTTGTCAAAGATATACTTTGAACACCAAAATAAAAAGAAAAAAATTTACTGGCTACCTGTCACTGGAGACAGGTATTTTATTTGTCTACACGTCTTTTTATAAAATTCCCTGTCAGGGGGAGGCAGACATGTGTAAATTTCGACTCCTGTGGCTTGAGATTGAACCCAAAACACATGGCTTGTAGGGCAGATGTTCTTATTCATTAGGCCATCACAATTTACCAGATTTACAGTTAACAACAGAATACAGTAATCCTATAAGGGTAACACACCGGTTCTTGTCGAATCACCGAAGTTAAGCATTGTTAACTGTTATGCTGCTAAATTCTTTTGTATGATGTACGAGGAGAAATGCTGACTTTTTTTTAAATCCGGATTTCATGAACAAAAATATTATTTAATTTCGTTTGCTGGTGACTGGCCTAACATATCAATGTATCCCAACTTGTTTAGTCAATGCTATTCGACCGCCTTTTATAGCAAAATCGACGATGTTGTCAGCGTAAATAAAATTTATTTGAAGAGACTACAGTATTTTGGTGGAATTGCGGTTGAAAATGGCGAATTATGAGGAATTACAGCGGAAAATCTTGGTTTTTCAGCTGCCTTTCTCCCTGGTCTTTTCCGAGTTTTCGTCCGCCATTTCGGGCGTATGACGTCTCATTGGAAAAGGAATTCCTTGTAGTTTCTGATTGAAGGCGTGATTTCGACCGATGGCCAATCAAACAGACGATAACATCGCAAAACTGCAAGGGGGTGTTTTCCCGTTTCTCTAGTAACGCTAACAGCCGATCCTATGTCGGTAACCTTGATTGGACAAGCGTGGTAACGTGACCTACATCGTGACCTACATCGAAGCGCTCATTGGCCAGAGCAATTGAACTGGGTCAAGCTGATCTGAGGGAGACGCCATTTTATCTCCTTGAGACGAAATTACGTGGCGCAGAAGCTCGACAGAAATTTGAAAATAAAGTTTGTTTAGCGGATTTCATCGAAACCCACACTTTGGAAATATAAACTGAGCTTCTGTACTTCAACTATACCAAAGAATCATATATTTTGAAGGGGTTTTCTGTGAGTATTTTATATTTTCTGGGTGGCTTTTCGACAACGTTTTATGGAAATCTCCGTTGGTGTTTTTCTATTTTTCAATTTTATTTCTTCCTCCCGACTTCGTTATTCTGAGACAGAATATCAAGTTTACATCCAAGAAATCAAACCAGTCTTAGCTAACAATATATGTATGGTTTTTATCGAGTTTCATGCTTGGTAAATTTGAAAAAAAGCGATTCCAGAAAGGTACCTCGCTGTACTCGCATTGACAGAAGCAAAGGCAAGCCACTATTGCGGCTCGTCGCATTTTTCGTATAGAAAGACGAGAGCCGTATGAACGGCTCGCCGCAGCGTAACAGTTAAGCTCGGTCAATACTTGGACAGGAGACCGGGTGCTGTACTGGCTGGACTGATCAGTGTCCAGGGTAATAGGAACTGTGAGCACTCTCGTGTTATGGTACATGTAGGCACAGTCGTGATAGGACTGAAACAAGGTTGAAAACGATGCCAAACCCTACTACTCACTCACCCACTCCTACAAGGGTACCTAATTTAAATTACACTATAAGGCACAGGCCTCAATTTAAGGTGGTAACCTGTTTTCGGGTTGCCTGGATGTTGCCATATGAAAAATAGTGGTAACCTATTTTCAGATCCCCATAATTTTGACTGATAATCGACAATAGGTTAATAATTATGCAATAGGTTGCCATAGGTTACCAGTGTAGATTTCATGGTAACCTGTTGAGAGGTTACCATCAGCACTCCTTAAATCGAAGACTGAGGCAATCACAGATTGAGAGTTTTACATCTCAACTGGTGAAATGGGATATGAAATGCACTCAATGATCCAGAGAAATGATTCTCAACAGAGAATAGATGAAGTGACCTTTTCTATAGAAATTATTTAGGTCATAGTACTACAGGGGACGAAAATGAATGTCTGCTATCTTCTGATGAGCTCTTCTCTGCCCACAATTAGGCTGTTTTCTTTAAATTTTGTACCAATTCATACCATGCAATGCATACTTGGAAGTCATTGTCTGTTTTTCTCGACATTGAAAGAAAAAGCATGGTTTGACAATCAACAACTTTCCCAGGTGGAGTTAGAGTTTCATGATTCTTTACAGCTGCATGGGCAAGCTATACAAAGAACTGGAAGGCAAGGAAAGCCAGTATTTTTAACTCCAAATGAATAAGGTTCTTTGGGGCTCTAAAGTTATCAAACAAAAGAAGTTGAGATTCTCATTAACAGTACTTACATCCATTCTGCAAATAAAATCTGTAGTGTTGCAGGAACTCTTTGCATAGTTCACACCATCTTCTGTTCGAGTGAGGTGTTCCAGTACATCGTAACTTTTGATTCTGGCATCTTCCTTCTATAAAAATATTAATATATTATATAAATACTAAGGCATACATGTATAACTCATATTACCAGTATTGTTTGATTACAATCATGTGAATGTACTTATTCAAGGGAGTATGAAACACCATTACTGTACTCGATGGATTATTAATATATGTAATTCAAGCTTTCCAAATATATATGGCATAAAACTGTAAAACAGAAATGTCAAAAAAGGGTTGTCACTTTCACTGACCCAGAACGCATCCTTCGTGATTATATCTCCCATACATTTATAAAGAACAGAGATGATAGACCTATACTTGTTTATACATGCATTTGAAGTTTTGATAAATCATATGAAATATTTTCACAAAATACATGTACCGGTACTCTAACACTAATTACAGTGGGATTTAAAAGTTGCCAACAAGAGGCAAGAGGTGCACTTGAATGGCTGTTGGTAAATTTGAGTAAGAATTAGGTCCCCCTCAGCCCCACAACCCACCCCGCTCCGATTATGTTTGAATCCCCTATGCTCTGACGCACCTCCCCCCACCACAAACTGAGTTATTACTTTGTGCATCGCCTACTCAGGAAATCATATATTTACAAACCTTCAACAGAAGCCTGTGGCAGAAGGAAAACCGGCACTTTTCAGTTTGATCTGTAATATCAACATACAGACACCCCATAGTCTATCCACAGGTACAGAGGAGTCTTCTAGTCAAAATCCTGAAAATAATTGCATGCAGGCAGTTTTACTATAGTGAGTAGTTTGTCATTGATTGACAGAGCGAACAAATGCATTCTGACCCCCTCGACCAACACTGTAACTTTGCAAGAATTTTGGCAGAATGTGACCACGGTCCACAGTGTCCTTATTCCTACGAAGTGGGCTCTCATTTGCAAATTGTCCGGGAGTGAGTCAGTGAGTGAGTCAGTCGGAGTCCATCCGAATCTTTTCGTCGGCAAAAAAGGAGAACTGTTGACATTAGAACCTTGATTTTTGGCATGAAGGTGCATTAGGGGACTGTTACCAGCAAGTTCTGAGCGGACCCACTCTTGATGACAATTTAAAATCACTGCTGATTCTGACTTGGGCAGTGCCCAACTTAATATAGGCAGGATTCAACTGGGGGTTGGGGAGAGGGATTTCTAAGAGTTTAGTTCGCGTCGGAGTCCTAATGCCTACCCTTCGTAGGTCCTGTGATATTAGTCACACTGCCAGGTAAGAAAATGAACAGAGCAAATTGAAAAAGTTAATACCTGTACTATCGTACTAAACTATTTCAAACTGTTAGAATTAATCCGCCACTATCTCTTAGAAAGTTCACCGAAGCTTCTTACCATGGTTCCTATAAAACTACCTTTATTTATCTCCAGTACAGAAAAGCAGCTACGGGTAATAACTCGGTGCCTGAAAGCATAAACTACATGTGTACCGCAAAAAAAAAATGTGTACGGTACAGGGAAATCCAACAAGTCAAATGTACCGGTCACCACCATGGCTTGTCTGTCCTTGGGCGTCTTCGTCGATATTGCTGATGTTGTTAATAAAAATATAAATATCTTCTTCTTTTTTTCGGAATATAATTATTTCCAAAATTTTCATACAACACAATGACAGTGCCCACATTTGGGTCATTACATGCCGCATGTACAAATACATTTATGAATGGCAATGAAGCAAAGACTACGGTGAAATAAAAAATACCCCCCCCCCCACCGCAACTGATGTTGTTAATAACAATATAAATATTTTTTCTTTTCCCGAATATAATTATTTCCCAAATTTTCATACACAATGATGAGCAATGACAGTGCCCACATCTGAACAATTACACATGCCGAATGAACAATACATTTATGAATGACAATGAAGCAAAGACTACGATGAAATACCCCCCCCCCCTCACCACCCCAACGTCATCAGTCATTCCAAGTCATGATGCGGCACCATACAGTTCAATGCATCAAGGCAACAACCCCCCCCCCACCATCGTGATAAAAAAACACGTTCGCCAAATTTACTTGAAAAATAGCTTCATTTTACCTTCGAAGATTACAGGTTAAGGCCTACACGGTCGCGAGCAAAATGACATGATGTCTGACGAAACATTGGTCGACATTTTATCCAACATAAACTACATTACGGTACCGATTCCCTAATACGCAGCATCGGTCTCACATCAAATTCAACGGCTAATAAAATGAGTGATACAGGCATAAAACTGTACATCTCTGTCATAAATAACATCGATGAGACAAGATTCTTACCTTGCTGTTCAACATTTTACCGTTCAGCATCCACTGATTCTGTCGTCTGTTGCAGAAGTGCCCGTTACGCGCGCGCGCAAATGTGTGACGACAGACGAGCCGTCAAGTGTTGTATTATTGCGCGGATTGTATTACACTGCACACAAAATAATCCGTCGTCGATGTTTATACGACTTCACAAAACTATTTCAAAACTAAAGCTCAACGATGAAATCATGTATTTGAATGCTTCTATGCGTATTTTCACATACTTTAGGACAAGCAGCTAACGAATGAAGCCAAATACAAAATATGCAAATTTGTCACGCCATTTGAACACAATATTACGTTTAGGTTTGTGTGTTTGAATTAAACACATGAAATATGCGTTTAGTAATGTGTTGAAGATATCCTACAATTTGTGTTTAAATGCTAAACATATGTCATGCTTTGTGCTACTAACATTGTGTTTAGGATTGTGTTCTGAGTTAAACGCCTAAAATATTCGCGTTTAGGAATGTGTTTAGGAATGTGTTAAGATCCATGAAATGTGTTTAAATGCTAAACATGTCATATACTTATGTGTTGCGGAATGTGTTTATATTCACAACATGTTTAATTTGTGATGTGTCAAAAGCAAAATGTGTATCGATTTTTAACACTTTCCTAAACATGTTTAGACCTAAACGTGTCATGATAGTGTTTAAATCCTATACGCCACATTTACAGTGTAGGGGCCGTGTGGTTATATCATCCAAGTTGCCACATTAACAGGTACAATAAAAGCGTACCTGAGATACAGCACATATTACGAATCGTTAGATTCTTGGTATGTGCTTTAGAATAGATTAACCAGAAGACTATACTGTGGAGTCATGTTGCTATCAGTATGTCGGCACCTCTTCCCACTTCCCTTATATGTGTTGTAATTTAAGATATGGAATTTCAACTGCCAGAAAATCCCCCAGTATAGCGTTCGGGGGAAGAGGCTGTATTCTTCAAACATTCTCTGAAAATGGTACCGGTACCACTAAATGGTAGGCTCTCAAGACATATGCCTGACAGGAAGAGACAGGAGATGAGAAACATAAGTGCTGACTTCTCAATCCAGTCCTATGAAATTCGCCTCCAGAAAACGACCAATCTCGGGAGTAACAATTGGGCGATATTTTACTCGGACGAACGCCAACTGAGACGATGACAGGGCGAGTTGTTGAGCAGATGAGGAAAGCCCGAAAACTAGGTTGAAGATATCATGACAGTCTAGGCCTAATAAAAGGCACATTAATCAACGGCTGTGTACTTTTCTGTCTGAACATAAAAGGCGTCCATATTGTTATTGGCAGGGGTTCTTCCTTACGCTGTCAATAATTTGTGGAAGGATCAGACCTTTTTACGTGAGCAATCGGCTAGGAGTACGCGTCTGACAGGTACAAGTTATACGAGATTAATCCATGTAACTATCGACATCCTGGCAGGACTGGTCATAGAGACCCGGTTAACAATGTTATCCTTTATGTCTTCCGGTGAAGCAGCGTTCGCCGGTAATAAATCGATATTCAGTTTCAGTGAAGTGAGGTAGTTTTTCATTTACTTTTACAACGTGTAGGAAAGCCTTTTAGGGCAAGATTTTCAAAAGAATTCTACCTGAATTGATCAGGTCATGTTTTCTAGATAGGGATGTTACGTTGCTAGACAAATTGATAAAGTCTCGTAAACATTAAGGCGATTTTAGCCATCTTAATCACATATTCAAAAACATACACTTTTGATATTTGAGTGAACTCACTTGAAACGCGTGAAGTGATCAACATTGGAAAGTAAGTTAATCAGAAACGGCTCACGGTTTGTACGAACATCAATTGATTACACCAATAATGCACCATTCGGAGTGAATGAGAAGGAGTAACAAATGCAAACTACCACTCACCAAGTTTAACTGGATAAACGGCGGTTAGCCAGTGTGAATTATTGTAAGATAGATGACGTGGTGTGAGAAGTTGTGATTTCTTCCATGTTTTTTTCTGAGTTTATTTGCAATACTTAGAGATATTCACTCATGGGGAATGGTACTATAGGTCTATGTCCTAGCAGAACGCCTTACTCTGTGGGGTCATTTCGCTTCTTGTCAGTATGCGTGGCATCAATTTCCACCATCACTGTATGTTGCGTTTAATTGTTATCTGCATATGGCAAGATTCTGCTATTGGTTCCCGAGACGTTTAATGGCCTTTATGATTGTATTTATCAAGGTGGCAGGGTGTGGACGGTTAATGTGACTTTCAAGAAAAATGTTCCCTTAAGCAGGTGGAGAGGAGAGGGAGCGTTTGGTCGGCATCGGGACTCACAGACTTGTCTTCTGAATGGGAGCTTGCCTTCTACTCACGTTTTTCCGTTTATGTCGTTTCTTTAGTCTAGCGGTCGCATGGTTCATTGTTCGATCTCCATCCGATGGCTTGCTTTAAAACTGTTGACCGCTTCTGTCTTGCAGGAAATTAGCCCAGTTTTATGTATAGTATGATCTATCCTTTTAATTTGCTAATGTTATTGCATGAATTCTTTGGTCTTTGGATTATGGGCGCGGAAATTCTTTAATGGACGACGGCTGAATAGTGATTGACGGACTAGACGCTTGTTTGCATCATCGCTCTTGAATATTTGTATTTAATACCACTACGCCGATGCTAGGGCCCTGTGCTCATAGCAGGCGTCAGATCCGACGTTCATTATTCAATCGTCGTCCATGACAGAATTTCAGCATCAATAATCGGAAGACCTATTTTGTATAACATTTAGGACCATTTGTATGAAATAAAAATATAAAAAAGCCACAAGATGGTTTCCTACAAGATAGGTTTCATTCAACCGGTGAACGATTTTCAATGACGTTAGCAAGACATGAGGACGTTCTTTCCATTGAATGAAGAACTGAATGTCGCTGTTGAAGTTTTGAAAATCTGACATATGAGGCTACCTATATGCCCACATTTGGAATGGTGTCCACATGAACATCTACAATAAAAGTGTGGCTGAGATACAAATTATCATAAGAATCATGGTTTTTGAGTCGCATTATGCAGTCAGAATATTGGTCTGTGGGGTCTAGGACTTCTCGTCGACCACCACTGTATACTGCGTTTAATTTGTTCTTCGAGATACCATACGAACAAGCGGAGCAAGGTTAGTTTTATAGCGAAGTTTCGTTTTCAAGTGATTATCAATATGCGAGTTGTCAGAGCAAATCCATCATAGCTCTCTAGGTTTGTATCTAATTCCGCTTATGCCGGTGCTAGGGGCCGTGTGGTCATATCATCTAAGTTGCCACATGAACAGGTACAATAAAAGCGTACCTGAGATACAACACATATCACGAATCGTTAGATTCTTGCTATGTGATTTAGAATAGGTTAACCGGAAGACTATACCGTGTAGTCATGTGGCTCTGTCAGTATGTCGGCACCTCTTCCCATTTCCCTTATATGTGTTGTAATCTTACAACTTACCAAGCATATTTATTCCTTATTCAATGCTCATTGTCTATCACAGGCACTCTACATGGACTTAATTAGTATCAGCACTGATGTCATTTTAAAAAGTGACACAATCTGCTACGGTTGTCAGCATCAACCACCACCGTTGCATGCTATAGGGCGGACTGTCCCAAATGCGTAGGCTAACGCATGGAGGATGAACGTTATCTTCTATTTGCTTCCTCTACCCATTTGAATGTATCGGTCAACGCTCATCAAATTCAGTACCTTGATCATATATGAATATCATGTCTTTTAATCAATAACAATACCTTTTAATGTAATCAATTGAGTTTCTCATAAATCATTGAGCTTATATATACTTATCCGATTAATTAACTTTGGAAAACGCTTCCGTGTTCAATATTTTGTTGTCTGATTGAACATAATTTACTCCAGTCTGAGGATCACTTAAAAGTCTAACTCTATTTGAATGATTTAGATAATTTTCTCATTTTTTTTTTCCAATTCAAGCAAAAATATATGTCAATAGTCCTCCACTCTCTCTAGATAGCGAGTGAATCCAGAGCCGACAGCCGGTGTAATAGGAAAGAATATCCAGTAGAAAAAATGTCCGGTTCCTAACTAATATCCAAGCTAGGACAGTTTTTCTTAATTTGCAACTGAGGTAAGACATATTAATTAAAGAAAAACATATGAAAGGGATATTGTTCCCTTTGATGTTATTTCCTTTCACACGGGCTCTGCTCTCTGCTCCATACTACATTTGGAATGCTGCAGGCGGTGGTAGATCAAGGAAACTACCTGTATGTGGATGATACAGATATGGGAAAGATTTCATTTCTTAGTTCAAACGAAGTTGTTAGTCCATAGATGGACAGAATATATGTCTTGAGGGAGTTGGTTCAGAGCGGATAGCCGGGTCTGCTCCATGTTGCATGGACATTGGAAAGTTTGTAGGTGCATTTGGTAAACCAAACAGTATTTTCGTTAAATCGTGGTGATCCATTTGTGCGTTCCGTCTGATGGATATGATTCAAAGCTATTCTTATTGGGATCTATCCATACATCAGATCCGGTGTAAAATCCACCAAGCTCCAAATACAATTGTGAAGGACAGCCTATGTCGGGCATCAGAAAGGCATCAAGCAACATGGTTTCATTCGATCACGGGTGGTCGACGCTAAGATGCCATTGCTCTACACAGCAGTTCAGATAGATATCATTTTGGTGATATTTATTGCTAAATTTGAAAACTTTGAGTGAAGGCGCAGGAATCTTTTTCTGACCGGATATCCTCCTGACATTTATTACTCGAAACACAGCTACAAGTATGATAATATAACATTCCATTGATTCTGATGTACACGCGGTACACAATCAACACTGTAGTGTTCACAGTAATAGAACAATCCACCACGGCGATCTGTCTAATATTTCAGACAATTTATCACATAAATCACCACCACCACGGTATGTACAAGTTTTTGATGCGTTGTGTTTATTACTTCTGGATTGCTGGGGTATTAACTTATTTTTGTTGGAATACTTAGAATTTTGTTTGATCGTCGCTATATATTAGCTGAAATATTGCTTAACGCGACATTAAATTCTCTCTAAATTCTCTTGTCTAATCCTAAGGCGTTCACGGTACGATCGTATGTTGCTGTCAGTTGCTGTCAGTGTACGGTATTTATCACATAATTTGATAAAATTAGAATTGAGGCGTCTGGAGTTATAACCTTATTTGATTGTACAGGGCATTGTGGAATGCCGACGGGTATATTGATTCATTTCTTATTCACCTGACGTGTCCATACCTCAAGTCGCATTATCAGGTCAAATAGTCTGGGTCATCCATAGACCCTTGAATATTGATCAATCATTGTCAGCGTAAATAAGAGGGCCTGTCAATAGCAATGCTGGTGACCGTACATATAGTCGCTGAATAATAAACATTTTTCTTGGACTGCATGACATTTCGAATAACTTATCAAAACGACTGTAATATCTCATTAATATGTATTCATTATATTAATTTATCCATTCTGTGTTACATGTACGTGTTTAATCAGGCCCGTACGCAGGGGGGTTCGGGGGGTGCCCCCCCCCCCCCTCCCCCCGCTCGCACAAATTTGACTTTTGTTCCACCCTACGGTTACGCGGTCTATTCAGGATTATTGAGATTAATGACGACATGTAAGGTCTCTATCAGGGACGTAATGGTTGGCGGCATCTAATCCGGTAATTAATATGTTAAATGTTCCAGAAAACAAACAAGTATTCACCTTGGCCTTCGGTGGAACATGAATCATTGTACTCACTTCAACGGAGTGATTGGTCTCGCCAGAAAATAAGTGAAATAAATCAGTGCTAGTATTGCTTGTATTTTTACCTGAATTAACGACCGTTGTTGTTATTTATGTTTTCGTATGTTCATACTTTTCAGTTATTTTCACGTTTTTGGACCCTATAAAAACAACACAGCAGCAGCTATATTAGAGCACTATTTTCTCCTTAGAAGGCGCTAGAATGCGCCAAATGAAGTCTAGAATTTCAAAAAAAAATTCGGGGGGCATTCCCCCGGACCCCCCTAGCGTGGCGCGCTTGTAGCGCGCATTGCTGGGACTCACGTTCCGCTTTATATGAAATCGCACCCCCCCGCTAGAAATCCTGCGTACGGGCCTGTTTAATTACATGCATATTCCATGTACCGACGAGATGCTCATCATATTTCGCGAGATCAAATACATAGAGAGATTATGTAGATAATAATAAAATACAAAACCGGCCCTGAAAGACTTCCTGCTGCTGTTGTTGTGGTATTGAAATTTCCAAGTAAAGCCTGGCACGTTAGCGGTCTGCTATGGCGTTAAAATCAATTTCAAAGGAAAGGTGGAGTTCAATTGAATATCTTTACCTAGTTTCACCGATATCAGCCACGTTTGTATGCCAGTCTGGCAAGGATGTCGATAGCTGTATAGATTGGTCTCTTATTAACTTCGCAATGCCATGTTCGCATACCGAGCCGCTTTCTCACTTCATAAAGTCTAGACCTCTCACAGATTCGTGAATATTCACGACATCTTTACAGCGTAAGTAAGAGTTTCTGCAAATATCAATATGGTTGACTATCGCGTTCAGAGAACGATATATAATCGTTGATGTGCAGACCTTTTATTGGGCCAAGGCTTCATAGATGTCTCCATCCTGGTTTTCGGATTTTTCACATCTACTTTGACGGTATCCTCAATGGATTTTCAAACGATTGAAAACTGTTGAAATACATTATTAATTTCTCAGGTGCAGTGGTATGTTCAAAGCTGGCCGTGGGTCAAGAAGGGCATTGATGCTTCGATACAGACAACCATAATGTTAGGATTGCTATGGGCCAAAACTTTCAATTACTTGAGTTACAATATGACCAAAATCTTGCGAGAGCATTCTCGGGGGTCAGACCCTGAAAATACCCAAGGGCATGAAACTTATACATACAATTAATTAAATGTGCGTTTTAGATGGAAAGCATCGACCGGAAGGCACAAATGAACTTTCAATCGAATTTGTTTTACGTAATATTCATCAAAGCAGTGATATTGTCTTCAAAACAGTTGCAATCCTTCGTTCCTTTTCACTTGGAACGTTTTGTGGTGAAAATGTCAGCGTAGAAATAATGCACTATATCAGACGACTTATTGCGTGCGTTTTCGTTGTATTGAAATATCTCCATTGACTGCTTCAAGAACAATGACACGTTTTAGCCAATCTTAATTGTTCGCACGATGAGTTTTCAAGTCTCCTTTCATCCACTGATTTGTTGAATATATTATCAAAGCTGGTTACATCGAAACGAGACGAAAGTGAATATTTTTCAATTGATTTTCCGCCAGCTTCCGTATACATTCTCCTTAATTTCTGTGCGCGCTCAAGTTATTTATATCCAGAAGCTAACGTCAAACCTTGCGAAATATGACAGTTGCTACAAACAATGATAAAGTTTCCTTGTATGATGAAAATATATTCGCTTTTATGCCAGAAAAATTATTTCCTAATACTTTGTCTGAATTAATATGGAAAAAGAATACATATTACACTTCAAAAATGTGCGTGGCTTTCAGAGCTAATTGTACTGTACTCGCCTGCACAAAGAATACAATCAGGTGATGCTGGTCCACAACATTCGAATCACGTCCTGTCTTCGAAGTCTTATGTAATACGCAAATTTGTGAACCATAATTAATTAAGATATACCAGTGATCACTTTTAGATTACTGGGTTCTTGACTTGTTTTGCTGACACACCGGTACTTAGAAGTTTGTTTGAACGTCGCTATATTGCTGAAATATTGCTGAACGTGACGTTAACCTTAATTCTCTCTCTCTCAACCAAAAATATCTAACTGTTCGTCATATGCTTTATCGAATGTTCATTTTTCAACACCAAATGTTCCCAACAGCCGCCGATTGCGCAAATTTAGCAGGCTACAAACCACTAAATTATTTGCATTGGCGGCAATGTTAACTTAATTGGATCTCGTCGATTCCCTAATTAAGTTTAAACTTCCATATTTCGGAAAAGAGAACTTTATTCAAGTGCTGCTACCTGACAAACTTCTTGGCGGGGGTCGCGCATCATGATTTTGAGTTATGCGCGCTCGTATAAAATGACGTCATACTTTAGGCCTTTTTCTCTACTTTGAGAAAGCGGTACACAGACACCCAAATAGTCCCTCTGAGCAACACTTTATTATACCCTGAGTGAAAATCAAACTCGTAGCTATACGGAACACATATCATACTACAAAAAAGCTACCACTGGCCTTCTGGCAATTATTCGTCACAACCGAGACAGGAAAAAAATATTTAAAGCAATTCACTTCTCTGGCAGAGGTTGCTTAAAGGAGGCCAGCGAATCGGGACTATTTTTTAGTGGTCTGATGCGTATTGGGCCTGGTCTGTCCTGATATCGCCGACTTAGTTATCGGAATTTCCTCATCTGCTCATCAATTCACCCTGTTTTTGTCAGTATGGGTGTTAGTCCGAAGATAATATTGACAAATTGCCATTCTCTACATAACAGGTCTTGATTCCTGAT